>LNAC01000037.1:5578551-5611754 GCA_002007465.1 Ailurus styani | reverse complement strand
TTTTAAAAAAAAAAAAAAAAAAAAAAAAAAGGGTTTTCTTTTTTGTTGCTCTGTTTGGGTGAGTTCCACTGCTCTGTGTTCCAGGTTACTGATTCTTTCTTCTGTCATCTAGTCTGTTATTGAACCCCTCTATTGTATTTTTCTGTTCAGCTATTGTATTTCTTAACACTGTGATTTCTGTTTGGTACTTATATTTTCTCTTTATTAAAGTTATTTCTGTGTTATCCTTCTTCTCTTGAGATTGGTGAGCATCTTTATGAACATTAATTTGAATTTCTTATCAGGTAAATTACTTATATCCATTTAATTAAGGTTTTTTCCCCTAGGGTTTTATTTTGTTCTTTCATTTGGAATATATTCCTGTTTCTTCACTTTGCTCAACTCTCACTGTTTGTTTCTATGTATTAGGCAAAAACAGCTATCTTCCCCAGACTTGAAGAAGTAGTCATAAGACTGGGGGTACGTTAATGTCTGTTTTCTGTGTGCATTAGGAGGATGGGAGCCTGCCAAGTGTTGTCTGGGGTTGGGGAGCCTGCCAGGAATTGTCTCTCCAATTGTTTTAGTCCCACGGTACTCAGAAATTCCCCTGGTCACCAGAGCCAAGAATTCAAGGGGTGTCCCCTGTGTGGACTATGTGCACCTGCTAGCTTTGGTGGGGCTGCTGGGAAGTGCCAGGCCAGGGGAAGTCTGCCTGCTGAGTTTAGCAGGATGGGGCTGCAGAAGTGTTCAGTGGTGGAGCAAGCAGAGCTATCAAAATAGAGAGAGAGTGCAAAAATGGAGCCCAATAGTATTTGTCCCTGGAGAGAGTTCCAATAGATCTCTCTCCTCTGCAGATGATTTAAGAATAGCCAATGGATCTCCTTCATGTATGGTCTAGGTACTTTCCAACTTGCTGGTTTTGTGCTGGCTCCAGGGATGAGTGAGTCTGTATGTGAACCCTGTAAGAGTTGATTCTTAGTTTCCTAGAGCCTTTTGGTTCTCCTGGTCATAAGCCCCATTGGTTTTCAAAGCCAGACATTCTGGGGACTCAGTTCTCCAGTGTAGGTTCCAAGTGTTGGTGTACCTGATATGGGCCTCAAATCTCTTACTCTTCAGGGATGCCCTCCATATATTTGAGATTCCTCCTGCTTGTGGGCCATTGTGTAGGGGATGAGGAGGGAAGATTTTGGTAAAACTGCCTCTAGCTCTCCTGTCTTGATGTGGACTTTTTATCCTTTGTTGTGGTTGAGTTGTTCAGCTAGTTTTCAGGCTTTCCAGAGTGAATTGTTCTATATGTAGCTATAGATTTGGTGTGCCCATGGGAGAAGGTGAATTCAGGGTTTCCCCAAACTACCATCTTGAACTGCTCCCAAGAAAACTTTAAAAAAAAGATTACAAAAAGAATAAATGTCCATCACCAGAAATTGTAAAAATACCCAAAATTATAAATTAAAAATAATTTTTAACATTTTTATTTAGTATGCTAGTTTAGTAACTACTGTTCGTATTTAGGAAGTACTGCTAATTTACTACTAAATATACTTTGGTATATATTTTTCTGGAACTTTTTGTCAATTTATTCAGAATATGTCCAATTTACCTTCATATATACCTCTGCATGTTCTTAGATACACACAAACACATGAATACACACACACAGAATTATGATTGTAACAGTATATAGTATTTAACTACTTCTTTTTCTACTTCATTAGCATTTTCCCATATTTTTCTTCAAAAACAGGAATTTTAGTAGCTATATATTAAGCTTATTACTAAAGTGAATCTAAATTATATTCTCTCTGGATATTAAAGCAAAATTTTCATTTTTTAGGTGAATAATTATTTAATACTCAGTACAATAATTCATTAATGTATATTTTCACTTCCTGTTAAGCTTTAGGCACCTGCTGTGTTCATTCTTAGCTCCAACCTAGTCTTGACCTAGTTGGCCTTATTAAGCCTGGAGATATATAAAGTGCCCCAACCCTAACCATAGATGCAATCCTTAATTTATGCTGGAGCCATGCCATTGTTCATGGAGTGGGTGCTTACATCATTAGCCCATTGTGCTGCATCCTTTCTTTTCTTTCTGGCCTGCACAGAGCTTGCTCAGTCCGTGTCACTAGGCATCTAATCCTGATTAACACTGAAATTCTACCTACGGCCCTGGAGTCAGTTTATAAAACTGTACTGAGCTTTTCTGGGGCCTTGACAGCATGCTTTCTTATCACCAGATATTTTTTCATTTATTTTGTTTGTTAGTCAAGTCAATAAAACTATATTGATTGCCTCCCCCATGCCAAGGTACCAGGTGGGGGATACTACTGCCTGGGCTTTGATCTGCTGCTAAATGAATGATAAGATATCATTTCAAAACAGACAGACCACAGTCAACCTGATAAGTGACTGATTCTGGCTGCCTGGACAGTCCCGTTTTGCCCCAAATTGGATCTCTTAGATATTGATACCATATGGAATTTATTATACTCTTTGGACACTATAACTTGAAAATCGGGTTGCCCATTTTAGGACTCTGTTCTGTAGCTAGGTTAGTCCCCCTTCAAATCTGGCTTCCCCTCCTATCCTTGTCTCCTGTTTGCCAAGGTCCTGGAAGACTTTTCATGTAAGATTTCTTGAGTTCTGACCTTCACAACATTTATAGTTTATAAAAATATCTTCATATACTTTTTCTCATCTTAGTTTTAAGTCTTAAAGTAACTATTAGAGGTAGGAGGGAAGGTTTGTTATATTGTTTCACTGAAGAGGAAATTAACTTTAAGAAGTCAAATGACTTATTGATATTTACATAGTTAATAATTGGCCTCCTTAGGTCTTGAACACTGACCTTTTGTCTCATATTTCAATGGTTTTTCCATTTGATGGGGGCCAGAGATGACAAACCTCCACTTTGGTTTTTTTTGTTTTTTTGTTTTTGTTTTTTTAAAGATTTTATTTATTTATTTGANATTTTTTTTTTTTAAAGATTTTATTTATTTATTTGACACAGAGAGAGAGATTACAAGTAGGCAGAGAGGCAGGCAGAGAGACAGGGAGAGGAGGAAGCAGGCTCCCCGCTGAGCAGAGAGCCCGATGCGGGCCTCGATCCCAGGACGCTGAGATCATGACCTGAGCCGAAAGCAGAGGCTTTAACCCACTGAGCCACCCAGGCGCCCCAAACCTCCACTTTGAATTGACCTTACAGTTCATCTCAGGAAACAGTCAACTTTCCAGTGTGAAATATTAATATATGAGACCTTTCAGGATACTTTAACCCCCAAATAGTTACTCAAAAGATATCAATATCAGATACTATATACTTAATAGGGTAGAAACCAGTGGAGATAAATGACATATCAGATAAAGGGTTAGTATCCAAAATCTATAGAGGACTTATCAAACTCAACACCCAAAGAACAAATAATCCAATCAAGAAATGGGCAGAAAGCATGAACGGATATTTCTGCAAAGAAGACATCCAAATGGCCAACAGATGCATGAAAAGGTGCTCAATATCACTTGGTATCAGGGAAATACAAATCAAAACCACAATGAGATACAACCTCACACCAGTCAGGATGGCTAAAATTTGTTATATTTGCTATAGATTTGGTGTGCCCATGGAAGAAGGCGAATTCAGGGTCTTCCTGAACTACCATCTTGAACTGCTTCCAAGAAAACTTTAAAAAAAGTGGCCCCTTGTTAGTCAGGAAATGACAGATGTTGGACAGGATGCAGAGAAAGGGGAACCCTCTTACACTGTTGGTGAGAATGCATGTTGGTGCACCCACTCTGGAAAACAGTATGGACTTTCCTCAAAAAGTTGAAAATAGAGCTACACTTTGACCCAGCAATTGCACTATTGAGCAAAGATACAAATGTAGTGATCTGAAGGGGCACCTGCCTCCATTGGGCACCCCAATGTTTATAGCAGCAATGTCCACAAGAGCCAACTATGGAAAGAGCAAGATGTCCATTGACAGATGAATGGATAAAGAAGATGTGGTATGTGTATACAATGGAATATTATGCCACCATCAAAAATGAAATCTTGCCATTTACAACAACATGGGTGGGACTAGAGGGTATTATGCTAAGTGAAATAAGTCAATCAGAGAAAGACAATTATCATATGATTTCACTGGTATGTGAAATTTAAGAAACAAGGCAGAAGATCATATGAGAAGAGAGGAAAAAAATGAAACAAGATGAAAACTAGAGAGGGAGACAAACCATAAGAGCCTCTTAATCTTAGGAAACAAACTGAGGGTTGCTGGAGGAGAGAAGGTGGGGGGTGGGATAATTGGGTGATGGACATTGGGGAGGGTGTGTGTTGTAATGAGTGCAGGATCTTACATAAAACTGATGAATCACAGATCTAGACCCCTGAAACAAATAATACATTACATGTTAATTATTGAATTTAAATTTAAAAAAAGATGAGAGAGGGCGCCTGGGTGGCTCAGTGGGTTAAAGCCTCTGCTTTCGGCTCAGGTCATGATCTCAGGGTCCTGGGATCGAGGCCCGCATCGGGCTCTCTGCTCAGCACGGAGCCTGCTTCCTCCTTTCCCTGTCTCTCTGCCTGCCTCTCTGCCTACTTGTAGTCTCTCTCTCTGTGTCAAGTAAATAAATAAAATCTTTAAAAAAAAAAAAAAAGATGAGAGAAATTTAAAAAAAATTGATATTAAGGACTTTTAAGAAATACCCCTTAAATTTCTCCTTGTCTCTTGAATATAGAGCTAGCTCCTATGTGAGAATATGGTTTTTATTGGCATAAACCTATCAGGGGGAAAGTTCTGTACAGGATTCCTACAGATCCAAGCTTACTTGGGTATCTCCAGAATAGAGAAGTTATCCTTTTATATGTAGTGTATGGGCAGTGTGAGTTGCTAGCATCTTTGCCAGCCTTTCTAGACTCCCCTTTCTAGGTCGGGGCTGAAGGCCTGAAAATGACATTTCCCAGGCTATCTTGCTAGCAAGACACTTTTTAGAGTGGCCCTCTGAGAGGAACTCACTAGAAATTGAAAAGCAAAAGAAACAATTATCCTGTGGTGATGGAGGTAGGTAGCAGATATAGGCAGAATGGAAATGCAATTCTTGCATTTCCCTACTTTTTAAAAATCAACCACATTTTTTTTTCCTGAGCTTCTCTCCCCCAATAATTCTGTTTTATTAGCATTGTGTTTCTTATATTAAATCCCTTCCTGCTTAGGGACACCTGGGTTGCTCAGTCCTTTAAATGGCTGCCTTTGGCCCTGATCATGATCTCAGGGTCCTGGGATCGAGCCCCGAGTCATGCTCCCTACCCAGCAGGGAGTCTGCTTCTCCCTCCCCTTCTTTTTTTTTTTCTTTTTTTATTTATTTATTTATTTTTTTTTTATTTTTATTTTTATTTTTTTTTTTTAAAGATTTTATTTATTTATTTCACAGAGGGAGAGAGATCACAAGGAGGCAGAGAGACAGGCAGAGAGAGAGAGGGGGAAGCAGGCTCCCCGCTGAGCAGGGAGCCCGATGCGGGCCTCGATCCCAGGACGCTGAGATCATGACCTGAGCCGAAAGCAGAGGCTTTAACCCACTGAGCCACCCAGGCGCCCTTTTTTTTTTATTTTTTTATTTTTTATTTTTTATTTCACAGAGGGAGAGAGATCACAAGGAGGCAGAGAGGCAGGCAGAGAGAGAGCGGGGGAAGCAGGCTCCCTGCTGAGCAGAGAGCCCGATGCGGGCCTCGATCCCAGGACCCTGAGATCATGACCTGAGCCGAAAGCAGAGGCTTTAACCCACTGAGCCACCCAGGCGCCCTTTTTTTTTTATTTTTTTATTTTTTATTTTTTATTTCACAGAGGGAGAGAGATCACAAGGAGGCAGAGAGGCAGGCAGAGAGAGAGCGGGGGAAGCAGGCTCCCTGCTGAGCAGAGAGCCCGATGCGGGCCTCGATCCCAGGACCCTGAGATCATGACCTGAGCCGAAAGCAGAGGCTTTAACCCACTGAGCCACCCAGGCGCCCTTTTTTTTTTATTTTTTTATTTTTTATTTTTTATTTCACAGAGGGAGAGAGATCACAAGGAGGCAGAGAGGCAGGCAGAGAGAGAGCGGGGGAAGCAGGCTCCCTGCTGAGCAGAGAGCCCGATGCGGGCCTCGATCCCAGGACCCTGAGATCATGACCTGAGCCGAAAGCAGAGGCTTTAACCCACTGAGCCACCCAGGCGCCCCTCCCTCCCCTTCTTATCCTCTCCCTGCTCTCTCCCTCTCATAAATAAAATCTCAAATAAATAAATAAATAACAAATAAGTAAATCCCTTCCTGCTTAGAATTTCTAGACTGGTATCTTTTATTTCTTGACCTAATTTTGACCAGTTAAAGCACTTTCCCCATGGTATGGTAATTTTGGTATTCATATTTGTTTCTTTCTCTGGATGTTTCTTTCTCTGGTCTCTCAAAGATGTGGATGTGTCTTATTCATCTTTGTATCCCAATGTTTGCAATATATAAGGCACTCAATAATTGTTGAAAGAGTACACAAAGAATAAATTTGGGTAAGGAGAGGGTGAAGTGTTTTGGAGCAAGCCAAAAAATGTATAACCTGAGTAGGGAAACCCAAATTTTCAAAGTGTTAATCTTTAAATCCAGACGTGTTTTAGTTGGTCAACTAGTTGATTCAATCAGCACTATCTTGATTAAGAAATTCTATGCAAATAAAACCTCTTTATAACCAAGTTGGACCTCTTAAGAAATCACGAAAATAATGTATTTGTACATCATGCAAATTAGCACTGATGTTCTTGGTAGGGTTAAATTCAATGGTGACAGGCCTTCTCACTGAAGTTCTTTAGTGGTTGGTGATCACTATAAGAGAAACTACATATGTACTGTCCAGGTTGGGCCCATCGTTGGAAATAGAGAGGGTTGACCCTGAGCAAAACATGAAATTCTGATCCCTAATAAACATATTCGACCTCAAACGCTGTCTCAGCATTTGCTTCCAGACAAAGTCTAAACTTCACTGTGTCAGACATTGGGTTAAGCATTTGGGGCACAGAATAAGTAAGTTCTTCTATTTTAAGAAAATCACATTGATGATAAGCCGGATAGCAAGTAATTATAAAATAGTGATAGAAAGTGTATAATTTAATGAGAGCATGTAGGAAAAGCAGTTAACTCAGACTGAAGAGTGAGACAGAGGTGTTTCTTAGATTAGGGGACTCTGCAGTTGAATTCTTGGGGCTACATAGGAATTGGCTAATGAATAAAAGTGGTGCAGAATAAAAGAGGGAATAGCAGAGAGAGGCTCTGGGCTGTGGGCTCATGGCATGCCTGGATTCTAGGTGGGTATGCATATATGCAGAGAGCCCCAGGCCCACACACAAAGCACCCTGTGGGCCATGCTTAAGGGCTTGGATTTAGCTGAAAGTCCATGGAGAGTCATTAAATATAGAAACTGTGTTTCAGTGAAATTGTGCTCAGTTCAGGGACCCCCCCAGCGTTATTCAAATCCTTGCCCCTGAAATCCTCCAGTTCTAGGGTGCCCCATTGGTCCATAAACCTGATTAGATGGACATTTGAAAAAGATCCCGCTGGCTACTCTGCAGAAGATGGTTTGTAGTGTTATAACTGAGAGCAAAAGGACCAGTTAAGAAGCTGGTATAGTGGTCCAGGTGAGAGGCAATCTGGTTGATGACATGGAAGCCTAAAAGAGCTGATCAACAGATTCCAAATGAACAGAGTTTGACCCTTCTTCTCTTCTCTTCTTTAAAAACAATTTTTTCTCATTAAAAAATTTTTCTGATTCATTTTATTTCATTTTCATTTGTATTAAATAATATTTTATACTATGATCCTCTATTTATTGGATGGTTTGAAGCATATCCTTACTATGTTATTATGACATCTGTTAGCAAATACTCTGACAATCAGGTATGATTTTGAATGTGTGTTGGGGATGGAAGGGACATGAGGGGATTTACTTGGACCTGCAATACCAAATTGTCCTTTCTTCAAAAATACAAAATATAGGGCATGACCTGAGCGTGCTGGGTCTGGCAGGGTGCTGGAGCAGGAAGGGTCTGCGCTGGTGGCCAGGACTGTATTAGGAATCTTTGATGCTCTGCCAACATGTCTGATGTTCAAGCCGCCACGAACCAGCTCTTGGATGTGAACCTTCATGAGAACTGGAGGTCTATACAAGTGACAGAAAGTGGTCCCAGAAGTGATTCTGAGCACCTCCAAGTCACTATTGGAGCCACTGTACCTACTGATTTTGAGCAAACAGCTGCACATGAAGTGAGAGAGAAATTGGGGTCATCATGCAAAATCAGCAAAGACCAGAGAAAGATATATTTTGACATTTCAGTGGAAAGTCTGGCTCAGGTTCATTGTCTGAGATCAGTTGATAACTTATTTGTGGTTGTTAAGGAGTTTAAAGATTACCAATTCAAAGAAACAAAGGAAGACATTCTAAAGGATTTTGAAGAACTGACTGGGAAGCTTCCATGGTGAGACCCTTTAAAAGTATGGAAAATTAACACAAGTTTCAAGAAAAAAAAAAGCCCAAAAAGATAAATCAGAATTTAGGTAGAGAGAAGATTGATAGTGGACAAGGAGACAAAACAGATGAGAAAGATGATAAAAAAGAATTCACTAACAGTACCTTAGATTCCCATATCTTAGACTATTATGAAAATCCAGCCATCAAAGAAGAGATATCAACATTAGTAGGTGATGATTTGGCATCTTCCAAAGATGAGAAGGATGAAAAAGAAGAAACTCATCCTAAAGTGCTGAAGTTTAGAGTCACATGCAACCAGGCAGAAGAGAAACATTGCTTTTCCTCAAATGAGGCTGCAAGAGATTTTGGGGGTGCTGTTCAAGATTAGCTTAAGTGGAACGCTGACATGACCAACTTTGATGTGGAGGTTCTTTTGAACATCCACAATGATGAAATTGTTGTGGGTATTGCCCTGACAGAAGAGAGTCTCCACCAAAGAAATATCACATATTTTGGACCTACAACTCTTAGATCTACTCTTGCCTATGGGATGCTTAGGCTCTGTGCTCCTCAACCTATTGATATAATAGTTGATCTGATGTGTGGAATGGGAGCAATACCAATAGAGGGGGCTACTGAATGGTCTAACTTATCATATTGCTGGTGATAATAATCCATTGGCTGTGAATAGAGCAGCAAATAACATCTCATCTTTATTGACCAAGAGCCAAATTAAAGAAGGGAAAGTGTCCTGGGGCTTGCCCATAGATGCTCTTCAGTGGGATATTTGCCATCTGCTATTGAGAACTGGCTCTGTGGACATTATAACAGACATGCCATTTGGAAAAAGGATGGGCTCCAAAAAGAGAAACTGGAACCTTTATCCAGCTTGCCTATGGGAGATGAGCCGTGTCTGTAGACCAGGGACAGGCCGACCTGCACTACTTACTCAGGACAAGAAATGCTTTACCAAGGCATTATCTGGAATGGGACATGTTTGGCGGAAGGTACACACTGTCTGGGTGAACATAGGGGGTCTTCATACAGCAGTTCATCTCCTGAAATATACATCTCAAGCTTTTATTCATCCTTCAGAACAAGATGGGGAAAGAACTCCTTGGCGATGCAAAGAATGAGGATGGTTAATGATATTTGTGCCTCCCAACACTGGGAGTGTCAGCATGAAGAACTTGGTTTGAGAGAAAAATAGTGTTAATAAAATCGCAGTTTGCAGTTTAAACTGGTAAAAAAAAAAAAAACCCACAACGAAATACATAGACGACAAAAGAAGCATAAAGTCAGTTTAAGCAATATTATTTCTAAACTCTGTGGTTAGAAATAATTGTGGTACATTTTCCACAGGCCCAAAAACTATTCTGCTGCCCCTAGGGTTCCTGTGTAGCTTGTGCTGGGCCAATAGGGCTGATCCTTCTGTGGATCCAGAAGCTTCTGTGGGAACAATTTCCTTTCCACTCTGCAAAACTACCCTTGTTTTTTTTTTCCCCTGTGAAAAATACCATTCCTTTTTAATATTCATTTATTAAATAAATTTTTTTTTTTACCAGCAGTAACTTTGCCTGCTTCGTCTTTAGTCTGTTTCAGCTATTAGAAAGCTGGAGGTCTCAGTTTCGGACAAGGAAAGGTCAGTTGCCATTTTAGATATTCAGATGTTGAATATTTGAGATGTTCTCTACTTTGAATACGGTGTTTTAAACAAAATGTAATTTCGGACATGAGTTAGAAAATATAATACTTTGAAAACTGAGAAAAAGCTAATAACATCACAAATACTTTTACTTTCATGTACCTGCTTTAAAACCCACAAACCTGATGTGTTTAAATCCTGAGGAAAATATAAAACCACCACCGGGCTTCTATCTAGTCATTTTACATTTTCTAAAACTTGTGTTTAAGTCATTTTCTGTTTAAGTTTTCTAAAGATGAGCATGAAAACTGTGAAGTGCTAGCTAGCTACTTCCTATTTTCTGACTCATTATTCTACTGGAAAATCTAACTACAAAACTGGAATTCACAGAGAAGCATTATAGATTCGTGACATGTGTTCAACAGCCAACCAACATGTTGGGTGATTTCACCTTCACAAAGTCGGTTGACAGAGGACACAGGACAACTTGGACCTGGAGGATCTGGGGAGCAAGGACTTGAATGAAGTCTAGGTCCCTAAACCCTGAGCAGAACCGCACTGAACCACAGGACAGGAAAATAAATAGACCAGTATTATTTCATTTTTTCAATTTTTTTTTAAAAGATTTTATTTATTCATTTGACACAGAGAGAGAGATTACAAGTAGGCAGAGAGGCAGGCAGAGAGAGGAGGAAGCAGGCTCCCCGCTGAGCAGAGAGCCCGACGTGGGCCTCGATCCCAGGACCCTGAGATCATGACCTGAGCCGAAGGCAGCGGCTTTAACCCACTGAGCCACCCAGGCGCCCACATTTTTTCAATTTTTAAAAAAGATTTGTTTGTTTACTTTTGAGAGAGAGAGCGAGCATGCATAAGTGGGGAGGAGGGGCAGAGGGAGAGGGAGAAGCAGACTTCCCATTGAGCAGGGATCCTGGTGTGGGAGTCAATCCTAGGATCTTGGGATCATGACCTGCGCTGAAGGCAGATGCTTAACTAACTAACTGAGCCACCCAGGGCCCATCAGTATTGTTTTAAAGGCAAGGGTCGATAGGTGAGGGGTGGGGTTGTGTAAGGACAGCAAGAGAGGATTTATTCCACTTCTCTCCTTAGTCATTTCAGGACTCCAAGTTTCTTAATATTAGTTAATTCATGGTTGTGTTTGCTAGGATTCCTCATGGTGTAAATAATGTCTTCTCTTACTTTGATTCCTGTGTAGACTGACAGCTGGATGTCCTTCTAAATATGATAAAATATTATTATAGTAATATTTGAAAATACCATGTTGACTCTTATTCAAAGATCTCTAAGGATTTCCCAAGTTACTTCCATGTAACTCAAGATTTTTAGTTTTTTTTTTTTAATTTTTATTTATTCATTTGACACAGAGAGAGAGATTACAAGTAGGCAGAGAGGCAGGCAGAGAGAGAGGAGAGAGGAGGAAGCAGGCTCCCTGCTGAGCAGAGAGCCCGATGTGGGCCTCGATCCCAGGACCCTGGGATCATGACCTGAGCCGAAGGCAGCGGCTTTAACCCACTGAGCCACCCAGGCGCCCTCAAGATTTTTAGTTCTTAACTGGACAGGGGTATAGCTCAGAAATAGGAATTTCCTATGTGAGTTAAATAACAAACCAGTTCAGAAGTGTACAAAGTCACTGGAAGAGACAGAGTGTGGCCAAGCTGAAGGTGTTGACATGATTCGTGGAAAGTGGGCCAATCAGAAGTTGGGGTAGTGACACAAAGAACAGGCAGAGTCTCAAAAGCAGACATGATCCGTCGAAGTACCATGGGCAGGAGACAACATCCAGGACTCCTGCTGTGTAAGGAAAGAAGACTTGACCATTGGGACCTAGAGATGGGCATATCCCAGTGCCTAGAAGAGTGCTTCTGTCCCATGAACTCAGACACTCGCTCCCCAGATCCGATTATAGGCTTGCCAGGCATCCTAGTAAGGATTCTCAGAGTGAGCCTCTGAGGAGGGGGTGCATTGACCAGAGGGTGAAAGTGTTTGTACCTCTTTGGTAGTAAATTGTTCTCATGTAAACTACCAATAGCTAGTCTATCTCTGATCTTGGGTAATATGACATTGTCTCTGGAAGATGGAACTTTTATGGTGAAAAAGGCACAAAGTGATAATCAATGCCACCTATGGGGATGCAGATAACAGGCTGATGATCTGCAGAAAGCATCACCTGAAAGAAGACAACCTGCCTTCTTCAAATGCCTCAGGTGCACGGTGTAATTGCGTTCTCTTTCTCTGTGTTGCATCTGTGAAAATAGTGCTCTTTTGGTTGCTACAATTTCCAAAGCCTGGCTGCATATTAGATTCACCTGAACTTAAAAACAAAACAAAAACCAATAACCAAGAGTGCCATTTCAGGCCAATTAAAGGTGGAAATCTCTGAACATTGGTTTGATTTAAAAGCCCTCTGGGTGATTCTAGTATGTCTTCAGCGATGAGGACCATTAGCTTAATTATTGATAGACAAGAATATTTTCTGGTAGGATGAGTGGGAAGAAGTTCCTTAATATATTTTAGAAGACATTTAAGGAGCATTTTACAGCTGAGGAAGCTGAGACTCAGAGAGTCAGGAGGTAACTTGCTCAAATCTGAATAATTAACAGGCAACAGAGACAGGGGGTCTGCACCTAAAATTTCTATTACAAAATATCAAGATCTTTCTATGATATCTGGCAGAATGCAGAACGTAAGGCAGGAACTCTGCCAGATTCTGGTGAAGGGAGAAGGGAGACAGGAGAGGAAGGCAGAAAGGGCATCCAGAAAGACAGTCCAAGAAAAGGCAAAGAGGTAGAGAAATTTGCTGGATAATCTCTACAGCTGTCTTCAAAGTGTGTGCATATGACTCACTGGGACATGGCTGGAATACGGTAGAATTTTTTTTGTTTAGTTTATTTTTATCTCTCTCTCTCTCTCTCTTTTTTTTTTTTTTTTTACATATTTTACAAGGTGCAGGACCCATTAATGTGGCAATATATGTATGTGATTTATAAAGAAATAAATGAACATATAATGGAATACATTCTCAAAAAATGTTTGCTGGTAGGGACACACAGTCAAACAAGCCCAGAATCCATGGTTTAGAGAAGATCTTCTCCACCAGGGCTGCGTACAGGACCCTGCCTGGCTATAGGCACTGAATTACTGGGCACAGGCAGGGCACAGACACAAGACATTCTCAAAGCGTTCTGGGGCCGCCCGGGTGGCTCAGTGGGTTAAAGCCTCTGCCTTCGGCTCAGGTCATGATCTCAGGGTCCTGGGATGGAGCCCCGCATCAGGCTCTCTGGTCAGCAGGGAGCCTGCTTCCTCCTCTCTCTCTGCCTGCCTCTCTGCCTACTTGTGATCTCTCTCTCTGTCAGATAAATAAATAAATAAAATCTTAAAAAAAACCCAAAAAACGTTCTGCAGGTGTTACTGGTGTGATAGCAACCTGGGGTTAAGAATCATTATTCTAGGGCGCCTGGGTGGCTCAGTGGGTTAAAGCCTCTGCTTTCGGCTCAGGTCATGATCTCAGGGTCCTGGGATCGAGGCCCGCATCGGGCTCCCTGCTCGGCGGGGAGCCTGCTTCCCCCCCCATCTCTGCCTGCCTCTCTGCCTCCTGTGATCTCTCTCCCTCTGTGAAATAAATAAAATAAAATCTTTAAAAAAAAAAAAAAGAATCATTATTCTAGAGTAGAGGTTCTTAAAGTATTGTCTGGAGGGGTTCTTACCACTTTGTCAGGGACTCCATGAGGTAAAAAATTCTGTTCATAACCATACTCAGGTATTATTTGCCTTTCTTGTTCTCAGACTCTCCTAAGTGTGCAGTGGAGTTTTCCCGAGGCTCCATGATATCATCGTTTTGGAGCTAATGGAATGTTTGCTTGCATATTCTGTGCTTTAACATTTTTTAGTTTTAATTTCTAAATGCTAAGTATAAATAGGTACAACACACATAAACAAAAGCTCTCTGGAGTCTTTAATAATTCTTCAGAGTGTAAAGGGGTCCTGAGACCAAAAGGTGTCTTTTCTAGAGAGTACAGAAGACAGTACAGAAGGTCATGAGGTACCAGTGGCAGATGGCAAAAATGAATACTTACATTGATTCAAATTGTCAACAGCACGGCATGACATGTTGGAAATTTAACTTCAAGGACTTTTGATCTCTCTTATATGATTATTTAAATCTTTAAAAACATGTCTGAGAGTGCATTCACAATATATGTATTATTTCAAATCAGAGAAAATATACTATTATATAAAACATTAAAAATCACAAAATGTAAGGATTTCAAAACAGTGAGATAAAGATAAAGTAATATTCTAAAATAATTCTTATTAATAGTAAAAACACCTTTTGCTCTCAGTAAGAAATAATGAAGTCAATAAATATACTTCATTATTTTTTAAAAAAATCATTATCCATCACTTTGTGATAAAGCTATTCCAAAGTCCGAGTCTAAGTTCACTTTGTTGTGATCCTTGATGTTAATGACCTACAGAGCTGGAAAGTACACCTACAGAGGATAGAAAAGCAATAGAAAGCTGAATAGAGAGAAAAAAATTATTGTGCCTCCTTATTATATTTCGTTCTAGACACCAACTATGCAGTTGTTTTTGTTGAAACTCAGGTAGCAAATTCCAATCTTTGATGTCAATTAGATGTGAAGATGGAGAGCTATGTTGGTATTTCCAATAAATGGGTTCAAACCCCCCTGAAGCTCTTCTTTGGATAATTTTAAACGGACTAAAAATTGTTGCTTCCAAGCTTAGGTGTGCAGATAGGAAAGTCTAGAGGTGGCATGGCTCCATCAGTTTTGGCCATAAAATCACATAACATGGGATAATTCAAAGTTAATTTGTTTCAATATGCAGGATACAAATGAATGCAGGTATCACTACTACCCCCTCTTAGCTGGGCAACTCATAGTTCCTTCAGGCCTGCTCAGGTGACAGCGGTCTCTGATGTTGAGAAAGGGAGAACACCAGTAATTCATGTATCAAATATTGACCAAACGAACTCAGAGGTTTCCTCTTGTCTTCCTGCACCCCCTGTTGCATGCAGCCAGCTTTGGGAAAGCCCTCGGGGAGTTTTAATTAGAGGAAACGCATCACCAGGTCTCTGGTTTGCAGGCACAGGTGAGCGGTCAAGTTATGCGAGAGAGTAGGCTAAAAAGGGGAAAGGGAGGCAAAAAAAACAGAAGGAAACTAGGGCCCAAGCCAGAGTGGCAGGAGGCTAGAGGAGAGGAGTGGATTTGGGAGACACTTGGGAGATAACACTTCAAAAAGTTTGGAGCTGGGAGGAGGAAGAAAAAGTCTAGAGTGGCTGGGAAGATAGTGCCCTTTTCTGAGCACAGGAAGAAGGGGGCAAGGATAGATTATTAGGAGTTCAATTTTGGATGGTAGGAACTCCCACCCTTGTGTAGTATGAGGGTGACATTTGCAGCGCTGATAGCAAAAATCAGTTCCACCCAAGTCTTATTTCTCAGCCCTCTTTATGGTGAGGTTCTTGGCCTTTTTGGAAAATCATCCATTTCTTTGAGACTCTGAAGAAAGCCACTGACTGGCTCCACTTCAGAAGAATAATGTACACACTCTGACATAAAATTGTGTGTACGCTTTATAGGCACCCCCATCCACAGAGACCCATCCCCACCGGGCTCCCTTGCTGTCCTCCAAGCCTGTCCTATGTCCCTGTCTGTGTTTCTTCTGAGTCAGAGATAATTTGCTAGTTAGAAGTCACTTCCTATTTTAAAATCGTGATGACTTATGGTCAAATGTTCATCATGCTGATTGAAGAATTTTAGCTTTTAATACTGGGTGAGAGATGGGAGGAGGAATAGACAAAAAGGGAAAAGGTGAATTGGAGGCTTTTTGATTCCTCTGGGTTGGCTTTCATATAGGCCACACAGCATGGGACTCAATGAGACACATGGTAACACCTGTGCCTGATTCTTGCCTCACTGAACCAGAACTGAAACCAAAGTACATTGTAGAAGAACCAGTGGCACCCTAAGAAAGCAGTCAGCCAAATCCAGAACATGGGCCCTTCTACAGAAGAAATGATCAAATTGCCCCAACAAATTAATAGGATGAAAAATTAAAAAAGAATGTTACAGAAGAGGCTTAAGCTCTTTTATTGCTGGCAACCCAAAGCAGTAGGACTATGTCTCTACAATGGACCACCCAAGAAGTTAGAATACATACTTAGTATTGGATGACACTAAAAATCATTTAGCTAGGTGTAAGAATGGTAGTCATATATAAAAAAATGATCGGGCGCCTGGGTGGCTCAGTGGGTTAAAGCCACTGCCTTCGCCTCAGGTCATGATCCCAGGGTCCTGGGATCGAGGCCCACATCGGGCTCTCTGCTCAGCAGGGAGCCTGCTTCCTCCTCTCTCCTCTCTCTCTGCCTGCCTCTCTGCCTACTTGTAATCTCTCTGTGTCAAATGAATAAATAAAATCTTAAAAAAAAAAAAAAGATCAATTAGAGATGCACACTGATGTATTTGTGGGTGTGAGGACACACGTGACTGGGGTTTGCTTTGAAATCATCCAGAAAAAAAAGAGGGAATGAAAGATTAAACAAGTCTGGCAAAATGCTCATCATTGTCAAAACCAGGTAACGGACACATGCGGGTTCGTTAAACTCTCTTTTCTTTTCTTTTCTTTTTTTTTTAAAGAGTTTATTTATTTGTCAGAGAGAGAGAGCACAAGCAGGCAGAGTGGCAGGCAGAGGCGGAGGGAGAAGGCAGGCTCCCTGCCGAGCAAGGAGCCCGATGCGGGACTTGATTCCAGGACCCTGCGGTCATGACCTGAGCCGAAGGCAGCTGCAACCAACTGAGCCACCCAGGCGTCCCTAAACTCTTTCTTGTGTGTTAACATTTCCCACAATAAGTTAACAAAAGATCACAAATGGTTTGTCAAAGCACAGTTCTAAAATCTCACCGATGGTCAGAATCTCTTGGGGAGCTTTAAAAAAATAGATTCTGGGAGTTATAGTCCTCCTGGATCAATCTTCTGCAGGTATGTTTGTATTGGGTGGAAGAAAGTATCATTTTACAGCTTCCCAGGACTTTGGTGCTGCCGGTCCTCACAGCCACCACGGCCATCTGTCACCTCTTCTAAGGGCTGACCCAGGAAATCTTACACCAGGCTTCCCTCCTCCTTCCTATTTCCTTCTCCTCTCTCCTGCTTTCCTTTTCTGCACTGCAAGAAGGCTGAGGGCAGGAACCTTGGGAGGGGCACAGGGACCTTAGGTCTCCTGGGAACGGGACTGGTGGACCCTTCCCACTTCTGTCTAGGCCTGTGTCTCTGCGGTTGAACGACGCCACACCTCATGCCATTATAATGTTTCCAAAGTTCTCTTACTACATGGGGGTGGGACGCATGTCCACTGTCCAGGTGTACCTCGAAATGAAGCTGTTTGGGAAACACAGCCTTAGTATTTGGGTCTCTTTGTCTCACCATTTGTAAGCAGAAAACATCAAAATCTGTTCTTAAATAATTTATTTTTTAATATTGACTTTTGTGAAAAGTTATACATATTTAGGAAAACTTGAAGGAATCTAACAGAGTAAACAGCTCTCTATTAGGGACAACTAAATGTGCAAATTTCAAGTGCTTTCTATAATAAGTATAAATAATTCCATTTTTTCACATTAAGAATGAAAATATTGATACACACAAAATATTAAAATATTGACTGTAGAAGAACTGGATGAACACTGAAGTTTATTTGAGATCTTTAGAAAAAAATGATGAAGATTTACGTCCAGGAAATAGACTTAAAGCACTCGAGGTGGCAAACATGTCAGGTAACACAAGTAAAGGCTGTGTAGAGTTATAGATTGCTAATATTTTCAGGTCGTAAGTTCCAGACCCAAAAAAAAAAAAAAAAAAGTGGCAGCCTTTACCTCTGGGGACAATGTGTTTCCCCCTTTTTTTCTAGAACAAGTATGACAGCAACACAAAGCAAACAGAGAAACTGCAGGCCAAGGACAGAAAAATTCCTTATGCTCATGGTCACAGGGTTTTGCTGTCTCAGAGTGAAGGTCCCACTAGTTGTGAGGTCACTGCCAGGACACAATTAACACAGCAAGTAAAAGTATCATTAAAGGTCACATCTTCCCAGTGACCTTCTCCAATCTGATTCCCATTCCTTCCCAATCTTATCTCTAAGGAGGTAGGATATTCAAGGCATCTGTCTACTGCGGAGAGCAGTTTTGTTTTTGTTTTTTTTAGGTTTTTTTTTTTTTTTTTTAATCTGGCTAGCAAGAGGCTCTGACCCAAGTTTCATTAAGAAGCATGAGCTTTTAATGAATATACCTTTGGTGTAATTCCTTCTTTCTTAAGGAAGACAACCACAGTACTTCAAAGAGACCAAATCCCTAAAGTACTCAGAACTCTCCTGAAAGAGGACTCAATATGAATATGCCATTTCAAGAAGACACTACAGCAAGCGCTTTACCTAGAGCAGAAGAAACGTCTTCATTTAAATAACCCTGAAGTTTGAAATAAAATAAATAAAGTGAATTACATAGACAAAATAGGGAGCTCACTTGGATAAGGCAGCTGGTTGAATTTATGCAAGCTGTATACAGATGGTGCCCCAACAACAACCAGAAAATAGGTTATTATTCAGTCTTCCTACTTAATTCTCTCGGGCAGCACTTCAACATAATAAAAAAAATTCCCTCATACATAATATAAGGGTACATTATATATGTACACATATTTATGCACACCTCCGTTCAGGCTAACTTCTTTAGAAGTGATAGCCAAGAGAGTCACATATCTTCCCACTAGAATATTCTGATTTTTTTCAAGGTGCATATTGTGAAGAGCAGCTGGTTTGCTTTTCAGCGTGAACTGATTTGGTCTCAGAGCCACAGTCTGCGGATGGCTTGGTGTCTGCCGTGTCCACGGGCAGGGACGAGGCGGGGAGGGAAAGGCCATTCACCACTGACACTCTGAATGTGTCCATTCTCCCTGAGCTTCCTGAACTTGAGGCCTAGGGCCTGCGGACGCGGCAGATCAGCTCCACGGCTCCAAGCCCAGCGCGCATGGGGCGCAGCGGGGGGAAAGGGCTCCAGGTTTCCCAGCCCGCCTGACCGGAGCATCTTCTCCCTTTTCTTCCGAGATGAAGCAGTAGTCCCGGCACTCATTCCGAGTCCACGCAGGTCCTGGCTGTCCGCGGGGCAGGCGAGGAGAAGGGGGAGGAGCAGCAGCCCCCGGCGGGACCGGACGCCATCCGCCACCAGTCACTGGCCTTGCTCTCGCTCCAAGGCCACCTGGGCAGGCGGGCCGCGACTGCGACCGTGACCGTGAGCTTCTCTTCGCTCCCCTGCTCGAGGCCGCATCGCAGTAGTTTGGGGCTAGCACCACGACGGCTGAGGCTCGAGGTCCCCCAGGGCCGGCCCGGCCCGTCAGCCGTACAGCTGCTTGAACTGGAAGCACTCGTTGCAGTAGCCGCTACACTTGGCATTGCCGAAGTGATCGCAGGCGGGAGCCCGGCAGCGCTGTTTGGGGGGCTCCTCGGGAACCGGCTCGCCCCGGTGGGCCCCCGCGCTCACGCGCTGGCCAAGGTGCTGGCACTCCATGCAGAGCTCCTCGCTGCGGCACGCCAGGATGTTCTTGCAAGAGGCCCGGGCACACTTGGGCCTGGAGGCGCTCGCCGTGCTGCGGGTGGTGTCTCTGCGCTGGCTCGATCTCTGGGTGGAGAGAGCAGAGAGAACTGTTGGCCCCGTTGCTCAGGGAGAGCACCGGGCAATCTTGTCTGCCGGTGGGTGCGGGTGCTACCAAGAACTCTGTGGGGCGGCGAGCCGCCGCCTGACCCAGGGAAGCGGAGCGGCGCGTGCTGTCTGGGACCCGGAGCTCGCCAAGGACGCCTCCTCCCAGGCCCACCACAGCAGGCCTGGTCCCACGGAGGCCGAGGGCATCCACCGAGCCTGACCCGGAGGCCTGCGAATGCCCGCCCAGCTCGCCTCCGCTTGGATTATGATAGGCTGCCCTTCTCGAGACAGATGCGCTACCACTCTAAACAACGGGAGAGCCAACCATCAGCCAAAGTGGGCTTCTCTCCTGTGCCACTGCGTGGAGGCACGCGGGCTACCCTGCCTCCTTCTCCTGTCTCGTGATAAAGGACTATGTCCAGAAGTCTGCTGGCCACTCAGATGCCTGTGTGGCTCCTACAAATCAAGAAGTCTCTGTTGGGCATCTGGCTTTTTGGAAACTAAGAGGCTTTACTCTATGGCTGACTTGATTTACTTTTTAAAGGAATTCTAAAGTATAGTTAGACCATGAAAATCAAGGGTAGCTACTGTACTTCCAGCCCTGGGGGCCACAGGGACTTCCCACCCCTAACCCTAACCCTAACCCTAACCCTAACCCCCCACCCCGCCCCAGCCTCCCTCAGGTTCTTCCCCCAACTTGGCAGGAAGGAAAGTCTGCTTGTCTGGGTGGGAAGCAGCCGCTCCAGCGAGGAGGACTGGCCCCATGGGGGAGGGGAAGTACCTCAAAATGTCTCACCAGTTGCTCTTCAGTCCTTTTCGCTTCGTGAAATCTCTGACTCTGAGCTTCGATGAAACACTTCTGACAGTACCCTTCAAACACAGTGCTTCCCAGGGTGCCACATTCCCTCCCCAGGCAGGGGACCGCGTTCTGGAACCTGGGGGCCGTGGGACTGGCTTTCGTGGAGGCAGTGACAAAATCTGCAAGAGAGTTGGAGCTCGTCAGTGCCACAGGTGGTCTCCAAGCAGAGAGACAGACAGACAGGTTCTGGATACAGGTTAGGGCAGCCTGGGCCGTGCATACGGGAGCACAGCCTTTTCTAAATTCGGCCAAACGAAAAAAAAACAAACGGTGATAAAACCACTACGGAAACATCTTTGACTTTACAGACCTCTCACTTCTGACCATGTTGCACTGGCCAGGCACAGTAACAGAACTGAGGCAGTAACTGCCCCTCGGTCCCTCTTCAAGCGAGAGGTTTCTAAAACCACCCACGTTTTCTCACGGTGTCGGTGGAGACTTGTCGCTCTCCGGCCCCTGCCCTTCAACTCTGGACTTCTGTCTATTACACCTACGGTCCAAAGAAGTCTTGCTTAAACTCTGCTGCACAGTGCCAGACGCTGAATGACCTCGGGAAAGCACGTTCTATCTATGAGGGGCTGGAGAGCTTTGGAAGGTGGATTTCTGCATCTGTCGCCTCCGCGGGACCATTCCTCGGGGCCAGCCGCACTCTCCCCCACCGCCCGGAGGGGCTGCCTTCTGGCCCAGGGCTTTAGAAATGGGGCTTAGGAAATCCACCGGTTCACTCACGTTTGTTTTCTCTGTACTCGATGAAACACAGTGTGCAGAAGCCTTTGTTTTCCGGAGTCCCAAAATACATGCAGCCGGCTTTTCTGCACTTGCTGGTCCCCGTCCTGTCCCCCGGAGTCCGTGCGGCCTGAGCGAGGCAGCCGGAGGGAGCCTCGGGCCCGGCTCTGCGGCAAGAATGTGGGGAGAGACTCTGGATGAGCTGCGAGGGGTCCGACTTGGACCTCTGGTGACAGGAAGGAGGGACGCTGGAGCTGAGGCCCGAGGAGAGCTCTGCCGTAGTCCTTTTGAAGCAAGTACTGCAGATCCCATTAAACGTCCTGGTGACGTCCTGCAGGCAGGCTCGGCACTTACCCGGGTCCAAGTGCCTCGTGCTGTCCGAGGGGTGGCCCGCGGGCAGCTGCCGAGCGTTGTGGCAGCGCTCACAAAATCCGTTGTGCTGCACGTTCAGCGTGAAGGGGCAGCCGGGGCTCCTGCACTTCATAGCGGTGGTCTCGCTGAAGAGGAAGAGGCTGGGTGCCGTCGGAGGGGCCGAGTGAGGCCCCCCAGCCGGCTCCTCGGGGCCCCAGCCCCCGGGCTCATAGGCCTCGCCCCGGGAGGGCCCGAGAGCCATGCCGGGGAGCCCCTCGGGGCCTGGCTTGGAGTGCAGCTTTGAGGACTTGCTTTGGGTCTTTTGCCGCCTCTCTGAGCACTCGTGGCACAGAGGCTGGGTGTTCACGGACATGAAGAAAGGGCAGTTGGGTGTTTCACATTTTACGTCCATGAGAGAAAGCTGCGGGACGGAAGGTTCCAAGGGGTTCTGAGCGTGCATCTCTCTCCGCTCCCGCTCGTTGTTCTCCTGCCATTTCTTGTGCTCGTGCTGGACAAGTTCGAAATAATCCTCTACCAGATTTATCTCTTTGGGTAAGTTGGCTTCGTCTAGCCTAAAGACCAAAAGGAAAAACATGAGGCTACACCCAAACACGGACACACACACAAACACACGAGGTTCACATCACGAGCTCAGAGGGCAAACTTCTAGAATGTGGCTTATGGGCAGTAACTGGATAACCACTCACTGAAATGCAGGCCTATAATTAAGAGTCTACACCCCCAACAGAGCACAGTCCAATACTGCTGAGGAGATTTCCTCATTTCAAGAACCACAGTCTTATTTAATCAATCATGGTCCACCCCAAATTACCAGGAATTCTAAAGAAGGGGCTATTCCAGGGATGCCTCTGCACTTGACCACTCTATCCCTCTTTTAAAAACTCACTTTTACTTTTTAACTTCTCTCAGATCAAACTTCTAGTAAAACATTACATAGGGTGTTCCTTTGGGACGAGTCTACGTTAGAGTTCCAACTACTTTGGGGCCTTGTTGCCTATATTTTGCGGTTATTTTTTTATTTTTAAAGATTTTATTTATCTATTTGACAGAGAGAGAGATTACAAGTAGGCAGAGAGGCAGGCAGAGAGAGAGGAGGAAGCAGGCTTCCTGCTGAGCAGAGAGCCCCATGTGGGGATCGATCCCAGGACCCTGAGATCATGACCTGAGTTGAAGGCAGAGGCTTTAACCCACTGAGCCACCCAGGCACCCCTATTTTGCTGTTATTAATCTTAAACTGGTACCTGGTCTTGATTAACACAGACTGCCCCGAGCAGTGACTGAGTAGCAGACACACCCCCAGGCGCTGTCCAGTGACTTCTAAGCCCTGTCATGTGTCTGCCTCCACTTTGAGAAACTGATCCTCCCATGACTCCGTGGTCCCCTCTGGCGTCTTTCCAGTCCTAACAAACAGCATCTCTCCCACATATGGTGTTTAAGATCTGGATACCTACACTGCGTGCACGCTGGGTCTCTCCTCCACTTCCCATGTGGCAAAAATCCTATGGCTGCCACATAAACACGACCTACAACCCCAACTGTGTCTCAGGTGTCTGTCCTTACCAAGAAGCCAAGAGAAAAAAGCTTCTGTTTCCAAGAATTTTCACTTGCTAGCCTAGTACTAGGGTAATTAAATAAAATGCAACAAAACTATCCTTGGTTTAATATACTTCAAAGTCACAATTCTGACTGTCAGCGTCCAGATATGTAGGAAAGTCACCATGGAGAAATTACTCGTTCCCACGTGAAACCCAAGTTGGTATGGCCTCCCGTCATCCTCTCTGACTCATGTACACCACTCTTTTGAATTTGTTGCACACTGGAGGAAACTGGTTTCAAACAGCTCTACGGTTGAGCTCTGGGATGGCCTCAGCTTACAAGGAGGAAGTAAAAGCAGCTGAAGACAACAAAGGACAGAGCTAAGGATAAACTCTTACTTTGCAGCATTGATCAAATGGGTGGTGCCATGGTCCCAGCCTTGGACGGGGATTTCAATCACCATCAAGTACTCTTTCAAGAGCTTTTCCTTCATCTCGTTTTCAGGATCTGTCAAAAAGTGAACTTTTAAGTCTTCAAATCTTCCTCGCTCTCTGTTAACGAGTGGAACAGCTCGGATTTCTGAGGGAAAGAAGGAACACGTAAGCAACACATGACTCTGCTAAATGAGATTATGTGTGAGGTCACACATATAAGGATCACATTTCAAAAACACAGACAGGATACAATGAAAGGGTAGAAAAGTATCATCTAGTCACAACCAAATGCAGACATGGAAACAAATCTACACTAAACTCTAACATAAACTGCTTTGTATGTTCTGGAAGCTCAGAGAATACTAGGCAGCATGGAGGCAGTGGATCTCATTGGGTAAATCACCACACTTCGGAACCACACGGATCTGAGTCTGAATCCTGACTTTGCCACTATCGAGTTCTGTGACACCGGGGAAGTTACTGAACCTCTCTGAGCTTCAAGGGTCTCATCTGTAAAATAAGACTCCCAGTGCTCACAGTCCGTAGGGACGCCCTGAGGATGAAATGAAATGAAGTAGCATCCCTAAAGCACTTCACACACTGCCTCTTCCACTGGAAGCTAGGAGAACAAGAGCTAACCTGACAGACATGGACCTGCTCCATTGCCAGGCCTCTGTGGGCCTTACTCTGTCATATAGCAAAGGGCGGTAGTCTCGTGTACACACAGATCTATGTGCAACTAAGTTGTGGAAAGTGCTTTCCAAGCCATACACAGAGATGGTGGGATTACTGCCATTGCATCACTGTTGGTAATCAGGCATGTGACCGAACACTGTAGTCACAGAAAAATAATTAATAAATATAAATGAGGCTCTTGCCAGAGGGCCCCAAAGAACCCAATGGTCAGTGGGAACAGGATGTCGTATCTAGCAGCAGTGCTCAATGTTCTCACCAGGTCCGCTGTCCTTCAGGGTCACCAGGGGTACAAAGTGCTGGCTGTCGTAGCCGAGAATGATGGGGTATCGGTAGCACTCTTGGGCTGGCCAGTGGAGAGGCAGGTAAATCCCGCCCACCTTCAAGGGAGCAAAATTGGAACCCGATTCCAAACTTCTCAGCATTTTGTCTGGGGAAAGAGCAAGAGAAATTAGGCCCTCAGGTGATTTTTCATCAAATTCCCTTCAGCTACTATTGCCGGTGACTTGGGTAGCCTCGGTTTTTCTAAAGAGCTAAGGCACTAAAGCCAACCAGCACTTGAATACAAATAAGCAACCTGCAGGCATCTCACCTGAAATGACAATGATTGGCCTTCTGAGGATGTTGCAAAGGACAAATATGTGTATTTCTTCCAGCGAGTTATACTGAAGTCCACCTCGGGCCACAGGTGTGTCTGTGGCTGCCATTTTCACGAGGCTGTCCCATTCATCAGTCCAATTCTAAGGAGAAGTACGTAAAGGGAAAATCAGGATTGAGCATACTATGCAGTCTGACTTTGCTCTACAATTATTCATTTATATAACTCAGCTTACTTTTCCCCTTTCTGGAAGTCGTCATTCGAATGATCACCCTTTTTTCCCCAGTTTGTTTTTCTTCCTTTACTTTTTTCCACTATAAGGCCAACTTAAAAGCGGGGGAGGATGGGGGACAGCACCTGCTTTCAAAAAAATCCCTGATGAGGCATAACACCAAAGCCTCTTATCCAAATGTACACAAAAATTCCAAGCCTGTGACTGAGAATGGTGAGCCCCACGTCTGAACTCGACTGGCAGGCTCGGGAAAGCATGCAAAGGGCAGTCAGATGGGAAAGCAACCAAAACACCACCGGAAAGGCCAAGAGCAGAGGCCCATCTGCTGAAAGGAAGAGATCAACAGCTGGGAATCTGCTGCCTGGAAACCTCCCAGCAGTGACAAAAGCCTCAGATTCATCCCACAGGAGGTTTCTGGTGTTTTCCATGGACTATGCTTTGCTTAGCCAAGTTCATGTGACCTAGGAAATCATATGCTCCTTGAGAGCAGGAGCTGGCCCGAGAGACCCTTCATCCACCACAGAGCTCTATCGATAGATGCTTACTGGGGGAACAAAACTTACCCGAGTGTCATAGCAAAGCCCCGTTTCCACGAACTCCTGGGATTTAAGAGACTCCAGCTGCCAGCGGAATTTAAAGTTGCGTGTATCTGTCTCCTTGAGAGTGCTGAAGAGCGCCTTCCTCAGGACCAAGTCTGTGTCCTGAACGCCCCACATATACTGAGAAGCAGCGTGCATGAGGCAGTTTCCATCACCTGAGAATGGAAGCCACACATATCAAAGGCCTAGCAGAGGTTTCTAGAATGCACTAGCCCTGCTTCTACTACAGGGGACCTAGCAGGGCATGTGAGAGACGCAAATGGTTTACTCGCTTAGTCCAACAGCCAACTGAGAACATTTCACAAGGTGATGACAGCTTTAAGGAAAAAAACCATTCTGTTCACTCTTATTCTTAATGACTGACACCAACAGAGCAGAGGGGCAAGGGACTGATTATCAGGGGACCTTGGTTCTAGCCTGGCTTGCCCTAACTGGTCGAGGTGTGACCTTGGGGGAAATTCCTCAGCTTCTGAGTGTTTTTTTTTTTTCTCTTTGTGAAATGAGGGTATGGGGTTATGATCTCTAACGTCCATCCCATTCTAGCATTCCTTGAGGTTTTGGCTAAGACAGTGGCACTATTACTCTGTGGCTCTAGAGAGAGCACAGAGGCTAACCTGCACAAACCAGGAAGCTGGCTTGGCCCTGCTTACTAGACAGGGACGGTCTGGCTATGACTCAGTGGTAAATGACTTGACCATTCCACTGAGGCCTCTGGGGACCATTCCACTGAGGCCTCTGGGGCCTGGGAGTTTCCTCTCCTGGTTTGTAAAGTAGGATCACCGCATTACCTCCCCAGTCTGCCCTTGAGCACCGTGAGAAACAGGTCTCATTTTACTCCATGAATTTGTTACTTCCACAGGTTAAAACCCAAAATTCAAGAGGCCGCCTTTTTTCCAACCTCCAAACAATAAACATTTGGGGGGAATGTTTAATACCAAAAAAGTCAACTCCTTAATAACTTGTGGCCAAGTGCACTGCTGTTTTTCCAAACGAGAGTTTGACTGTTTCCTTACATTACTCTACAAGTAGGGTTATCGTTTTTTTGAAATTTTTATCAAATCTTAAGAATATTCCAACTGTAAAAAGCAAAAGCAAAACAACAAAGATAACCCCTCGAGCATATATATCCATCCACAGCTCGTATCCCTGCAATTCGTACATACGGAAAGAAGAGCTAAGGACGTATTCTCAAGAATGAACAAAAACAGATCGCTCAGCCTTTTGTCTTGGCAGAAGTGTGGCAACGATTGCATTCTGTTGAAATTTCCCCTTTGCAAAATCTAGAGCAAAGATAAGGCTTTTTTTCTTCTTCTTGTGCTTACTTTCAGTTCTTTATTGAGATGCACCAGTACAAAATTCCCTAAGCAACATCTGGAATTCCCCAGTGCTGAGTTATTTGACTAGCAATTGAGCAACAGCTATTGTACTTTTTGTTCTGGTGTGTAGACATTTAAACTGCGAAGGGCGCCCTGGACTTTCCAAGTGGGTGTGGTCAGGGTGAGCTGGAATAGGGCTACTCATTATACAAGTGAAATCGCAGCAGCCAATAGACGCTGGAATTTTTCACATGAAGTTTCAATTTTATGCCACCTACTCCCTTCCTCATTCACCGCAGTCTCATATCCTCAAATGCAAACTTGTGAATCACCCCCTCCCCAAACAGACCACTGACTTTGTACAACCCTCCTGGGGGGGGGGGTCTAAAAAAAATTTAAAAAAAGGTGCTTAATAAAAGTCAGAGAGTAAAAGAAACTTTGTCTATCCCTCCCCTCAATATCTTTTCTTCGTTTTCTGGAATTTTAAGGAATTTTCTTGAAAGTGGGGAAATAAGAGGATCTGAGCCCCCACATTCCTATTCCCCAGAAAACGTTATCAAAATTGCACTTGCTTTTGTTACTTTATTTGGAGCATGAATCCTTGTAGACTTCAATGACATATCTTTGCAAACAAGTGTTTACTATTTATATCCATTATTTTCTTAAGGAGTAAGTTCAACCTAAAATGTCAGTTAATTCTGTTAATGATAAGGAGGTTTTCCTCTTCCTACCACATCTCTAGTTTGGCAGGATCTATCCGTTTCCAACTCTCCCAGAGTTCACTCCGTTTCTTTTTTGTAAAAATGGGAGAGAGTTAAAACCACAAACTGTCAGGAATACAAACCCCTTGATGATGACTTAACATAATTACCCACTTCTACGCATCACTTGATTTAAGGCCAAGAAAAATGTAAACACTAGCTCTCCCCAGTTTTCATTCTACCTTTGTTTCTAAGAATCTGTGCTTCAAAAGTAGAGGCAAGATGTTGAAGTAATGCACAAGAACCAACCCCCTCTGACCGAACACCACAAAATACATATCTCCAGTCACTCCACACTACCCACCTCAAAAATGGCCAAAGTTAATATACCAACTAAGTTAATTAATGCTCTTATCCTCTCATTGTCAACAAGGATTTCTGTGCTTGGATGTATTAATTTGATTGAGGTAGAGTTAAAGAAGGACTGTTACTTATTTAAGAACCCAATTCCTGCCATCATCCAGACTCTAAGCATTTAATTGATTGTGGACAGTCTCCTCACTTCTTGTAATAATTAGTGACATTATAATGTAGGATTTTGTATCTGCATGAAACAGTGTGCTTGGATGTGGCCAGGATACACATACTCTTACTCAAGGGAAATGATCAAAAAGCAAAAACAGTAAAGTTTAGAATAGGAAACAGCTATTAGTAGTAAAGGGCCATTGAGCAGATACACACAGATAGCAAGAAATTCAGAACTAGGAACCCCTAAACATAATAAAGTAAAGCTCTAAAGTTTGTGCTAAAAATCTCAAGTATCTTTCTACTTCATGTCACGGGACCAAAACCAACAGAACCTAGGTCAGAGAGAGGCAGGCAACAGCCATTCACTGGCTAAGCCATAAAATGCCATCAGTTCAAGATGTGTAAGGTCATCATTGTGAGCATTTTCTAATGATAGTGGGAAAACAACAGTAATACTAGTTTTCACACTATGCTTTCCTTTTGAACTTAAAGCCTTTTAATGTTTCCATTACTGGCCAGGAAAGGGTATTTTACAAATGACTACACAAACAGCCACAAAAATTAGACACACAAGTCCCCCAATGGGAGGGATGGTGTTTCGGAACACATTCTTCAAGTCTCAGTGCCTCTGCTCTCTAATATGCGCACTTACAGAATATCCTTCCTTAAAATATTGGCAAAACCAGCTTGTTTCTATCACATGTCTTTTACAGAGTATTCTATACTAAGGGGTCTGTGCTCTCAAGACACTTGAGTTTCGACCACCGCTATTAAACTGAATGAATGGGGACCCAGCACCGTGGAAGCCAAGCCTTAGACAAATCTTACCATTTGTTTTCAGTGCCACCAGCTTCCTGACTTCTCGACACCAGTTGAGCTTCTTCTGGCTTTCGAGGGAGGCCTGGATGTTTCTGTCAATGAGAGCTTTGTGGATGATCTCCCGAAACTGTGGACAAAACTGGCAAGTTCTGAACATTTCTAGTGTGTATCGGTGCATGGATTTAAAATGGTGAATGATCCCATTGGTAGGCTTAAATATATCTTCTGGAATTCTCTCTCGTATCTTCACAGCTTTCCGCATGTTGCTCAAATACAAAGCCTGGGGAAGGAGTTGTTCAGCCATGGTGCTCTGCAACACCTGAAGAGGAGGGGAGAGAAACCCATTCCGTTAGCCCGGCTTTGATACCGCTCCTATATACCTGCCTGCAGGAAACCCCAGTGTTTGATCTGGTCATTACCCTAATCTGTAGGCAAAAGATCTTAGTCACCTCTACTCCCAGGATACTAGCTGGCCCCCAAGGTTAACTCACACTGGACTGTTTTAAGTTACATCACTTTTAAAGATTAGTCTAAACAAGAGAAGGCAGGCGGGGAGTGGGTACTGAGGAGGAGGGGAATAACCCGCGTTTTCAGTAACGTTTGTCAGGGAGCCAAGCCCATCTGTCAGCAACAGGTACTGCACCTCAAAACCGGCAAGCTCCTCTCGCATTCTCATGGCCCCACGGCGCAGCAGCCACTGGGTCTTCGGAGCCCTGAATGCCAGGGACGGCCACAGGGCAGCATTGGCAAGTCTGTAGCTCCTCCCCTAAGACCGCGGCTCAGCAGCTCTAGCTCTCTGGCAGTGCCTTGATTTCTCCTTCAAGCCCTCCCCCGCCCTATACTACAAAGGAAATGCTTTGTGAAAAACCTTGCAATTTTATGTTGTTGCCTAGGCTGCTGATTAGAGTTTCCTCTTCAGCCCCAAAGACAAATATTTATAAAGAGCTCATTTATAAAATGTATTATAAAGGTTAAAACTGAGTATGTTATAACCAATGAAAAAAGCCTATTTCCAGTAAGATGCTTTGCAATTTTAAGAGCAAACAGTAAGTCTTTTGGAACCTCTCTGTTGAACTTTACAACATCAGCAAAAGAAACAGAATTATAAGAATAACAGAAGGATAGATTTTACCCTTCCAAGAGCAGGCATTAGAGTTCCATTATTCCAACGCAACTGCCAACCAGATTTATTATCATCCTCCAGGGACCAACACTCAGATGCATTTCCCACCCTGTCTTCACCCTGAGATCTTCAAGCATAATCCACTGGCAGAAGGAAATCAAAGTATGGAAGCAGGCAAGGAAAGACGGCCAGGGGGACAAATGAAGGAAGCAGGAGGCAAAAGCCAGCATCCACAACCCCAGCAGCCTGGGATGTTGTGAACTGACACAACCTGGCATCCGTGCAGTGTGGAGCTGTGTGGAAAGCCAGCTGTCATTCACTAGCCTGAGCAGGGCGCCTCACCATGTATCTTGGTTTCCAAGATGAAGACAAAGATGGTTTCAGAGCATGAAGATATTCCCTAGGAAGTTTCATGGCGATTGTTAATCTCTCTCCTGCATCACGCTATTTACCAGGGTTGAGGAAGACCTGAAACCTATGTAAGGGTGAGAAGAAACCTGGATTTTTAGGGAAGCCATTCCTAGGTGGGTCTAGGCTCTCTTAAAGCCATGGACGAAGTGGTTTAAATTCTTGCGGTCCACTCAAAGTAGAGAGGTTGGGTCTAAATGACCCCGAGGTTGCTTTCTGGTGATAGTTTTGGATCAGGATTCCTAATCTGATTGCCAGTGAGGCCTGGGAGAAGTAATTCTCTGGGTCAGCTGGTAATCTTTCCTTTGACGTCAGACATTCCCTGAAGGTGGAACTGGGCAAAATTAGGGCAGGACCACAAGCAAAATGAGGGGGTAAAACCATCACACCCATTTCCACTTTGTGGCACGCCCAAAGTCTCATAATGTCACTCATTCATCTGTCCATCACTAAAAAAGCATTGCCCGATCACCTACTGAAGGCTGAGTGCCATGCTTGTCGACTTTATTCCCTGTCTGCAGCCAAAGCAACAGAAGGACAGGTCCTGCTCAGGTTGCACACCATCAAGGGCAGACAGCACTGCCTGGACACCAGATCTTCCAACGCCTGCCCCTCACTATTCCCACAGCACCACTCCTGGGCCTGCAGTGCCTGCTGTTCTCAGAGGGGAAGAGGCGGGAAGTAAAAAGATCTGAAACAAGCTAGGTGTTGCCTTTTTGTTTTCCTGAGCCTTCTATTAATCTCTTCTCACTTCTAGATCTTTCAGCCAAGACCTCAAATAGTGAGAGCCGTAAGCCATAAGCAAGACATGCAAATATCCATACCAGATAGCCCACGGTCCTCTCATTCATAGGTTGAGCCTTGCATAGACTGCAGAATCGCCTCCTTAAAAGAATCAAAACCCACCATCCAAATTCCCAGTTCTTGCATTTCTCCACATTTATGATTAAAGGATAAATGTTCCTGACCTATGATAGTAACGTCCTTACAGGTAAAGACATATGCTATCACCCTTAACATTTCTTTTACATTTGTTATCTCACTGACTTTTTACGCACAAATGCCTCATCGAATTTTTGCAAAGTATCCCTCCGAAACTTGTACAAAGAATCGTAAACATCAAAGAAGCCCCTTAGACAATGAGAACGCAGCAGTAATTGGCTGCCCAATAATTGGGGACACTTGGGCTGTGGTTTAATGAACCGGGTTCCCCCCAGATGCGGCCCTGAGACCCTTGACCGAAGACCAGCTTTCCAAGGAAAGAAGATCAGAGGCAGGGAGAACTGAAAACAAAGCGGTCTTAAAAGAACTGAGCTCCTTCCTTACTTAATACCACTGCTTTCCTGAGAGGCCAGGTGGCAGGATGTGGGACGACCCGGGCTGACAAAGACTATCTGACTGTGGGGTAGGGGCTGGGGCAGGGGCCTACAGACCACTGTGAACCGGAGCACCCGAAAAGCAGGCCAACGACCCACATTAAAATGCATACTTGTCTTCCACTGCTGCGACCAAAGATCAACACTGTCCCTCGGCCCCACCCACCTCCCTGCACTTCACTCCCGAGTGTCTGTCTGCAAGCTGTCCCTGGACGGGCTGGCTGGCTGAGGCCCCCACCCCCGCCCGGTGTCGCGGCCTCCGCGACAGCCCACTGGCGCTGGGCAGCTTCTGCACAATCGGGGAAGCCGCAGCGGTTCTGCAAGGTCTACGTGTCCAACAGCATCCAGAGCTCGATTTAAAAACACGAAAGGCACGAAAAGGAGCGAAACACCAAGGACCACCCGACCTAGGAGTCCGGAGGCTGCTCGCCAGCAGTCTGCTGCAGCTTAAGTTCTTTGCAGTATTTAAAAGGAACAGCTGGCTTGAGGATTCCAGAGCTGTCACCCCAACATCTGGCGCGGCGACCTCGACTTCTAGCATTTCAAAACCTACAGTGGGCACAGACGGCCAACAAACTCCCCTCCAGGACCGCAGCCAAACCCGTGCCAGGTAGACGCGGCCAGCCCGCGAGTCGCTGCCGACTACGCACCCTCAGCCCCTGACCCCGCCGAGCCGGTGGCAGACGGCAACGGGACGCGGCAGTTACCTGTCCCGGCCGCGCGATCCTCCTCCGAAGTCCCAAGTCCAGGTCAGGGTCGGCGCGCGCCGCAGGCGGGGGTCGGGGCCGCGCGGAGGAGGCGCCCCATGGACGCCGGGGCTCGGCGCTCGCTCGCTGGCCCGGCCGGGGGTGGGGATCGCGCCCGCTGCCTCCCGCCGCCACCGCCGCCGCACTTGTGCCGGCGGCTGCTGTCACCGCTCCGCCCCCACGGGCTCCGAGCTCGCTGCACTTGGCCTGCTGCGAAGACTGCAGACTGCCAGTTCTCTTTTTCCCTTTCTGTTTTACCGCCGGCGGAGAGCGGGGATTTCCACCCAGGGACTTTCCAGTCACGTG
>LNAC01000037.1:5493804-5578321 GCA_002007465.1 Ailurus styani | reverse complement strand
GCGAGAAACTCCTGAGCCCCGCCCCCGGGTGTCCCCGCGTGAGTCACCTGGGCATTTCGGAAGCTGGCCCAACGTCACATCCATGTGGAAATCGCGATGATGGGAACTGGAAATGAAATAGGTTCTTTTTTTTCAGCCGTTTTTCTGCAGAAAATCACCAACTGTGAAGAACAAGAAGGGAAATAATAAAGAAAGAAAACCCTAAAAACCACCCGGGCGTCCGGGACCGCAGGCTTCGGGCTGGGTTTGAAAAACCGGGGTGGTGCACGTGATGAGCTCGTAGGGGAGCGCCCTACTCTGGGCCCCGGTGGGGATTTCGAGAAAAAGAAGCCGTCACGGCCCTGGGTCCCCACCCCAGCGTTCCTGCCACCCAGACCCTGGGCTGGTGGGGATGACATCCTGAGGGCCCGCAGCCTTGAAATTTGCAGGGGCAAAACCAGTCTTAGGTGAAGTTAAGAATCAGAGCAACTACCAACCCCGTCCTGCACTTAACTGATTTCCCCTTCTCCGTTTCTGCATACCAGGTGAGCAGGTGATGCCATGTTCAGGTAGCATTTCAGTTTAGAAATCATTTCTAGTCCATTATTATCCTTGCCATGTCCCCCTAAGACTCTATTAGGAGTTTTTTAATTTATTTTTTATTCTTTTTAAAAAATATTTTATTTATTTATTTGATAGAGATTACAAGTAGGCAGCGAGGCAGGCAGAGGGAGAGAAGGAAGCAGGCTCCCCGCTGAGCAGAGGGCCCGATGGATGCAGGGCTCCATCCCAGGACCCTGAGATCATGACCTGAGTCGAAGGCAGAGGCTTTAACCCACTGAGCCACACAGGCGCCCCTATTTTTTATTCTTTTAAAAAGATTTCATTTATTTATTTGATAGAGAGTTAGGCAGAGGGAGAAGCAAGCTCCCCGCTGAGCAGAGAGCCCTATGTAGGGCTCAAAATCAGGACCTTGGGATCCTAACCTGAGCAGAGGGTGGACACTTAACTGCTTAACCAACTGCCACCCAGGTGCCCCTAGATGACCTGACAATTAGTTCACTCCAAGGTGCCAAGGACTGATAATACTTTTTACCCACTGGCCACCCCACCCCTTATTAAATAGTGTGGTAACCTACTGTGTTTACCTGGAGGACATCCTGTGGAAATAGGTGTCAGCCACCTGGGCAGTGGAGATACAGCAATTGCAGAGGGACAGGCAGGCACGTTTACTGCCTAACAGCGCCCCAGGTCCATTTCTTAGAAGAGCTAAACTAGTACGAGATTGAAATATTCTGTGCATCGTCTCCTTCTAGACTTAACTACACTTGTCAGACCATGTCTCTCAGTTTAGAAAAATATGCTTCCCTCTCCAGAAAGGACCTGTAGAGACTGGGATGGGGACTGGGAGGAGAGTGGCACTTTTTTGGCAAAGGGAGATTTAGAGCAGAGAGTCAGTAGAGGCCAAGTTTCCAAGGCTGGGGCTGGCCATTTAAAACTGATAGCTCGGACTTTGGACAACTCCAGACCTCCTCGTCTTTCTCCTTGTACCTGCTGGTTTAAGCTTCTCATTCACAAATGTTTTTAGCTGCCAAATCTCCAAAAATGGATAGTGAATATGATGAATAATGTTTATTAAGTCCTTATTATATGCCACTCTTCAGGCTAAGCGTTTGAAATGCACGCTGCCATTTAAACCTCAAAACAGCTCCACTTTGAAGCTGAAGAAATTGAGGTGTAAGAAGCTGGAGCCATTTGCCCAAAGTCTGCACAGTCAGTCAGTGGTAGAACTATGACTGGAACTGGGACCGTTTACTCCAAGCAAAGTAAACGCTGTTAAGTCTTAACTATCAGAAAAGATCCTCCAAGGTTTAAAATCCCAAGGCTCCTGTTTCTACCCTGGCCCCCAGCCTCACAAATGCTGGGCACTCACTTAGTCAAACGTGGATGCCGGGCAGTGGTCGAATGTGGGCTTGGGAGCCAGACAGGCGTTGCTTCCATCCTCGGGAAACTTTCTGGGCTAGTTGAGATGATAAAAGATGGTGTATGTGAACGGGCAGCCTCGGACCACTCTCCGCTTGTGCTCCTTTGGAAACAGAATTTGCCTTCTCTGTCTCCTGTCTGTCTGGCTCTGCCCCCCGCCCCTCCTGTCGCTTCCGTTGCCCCACTGGGTTTACATGTGCTCCTTCGTTTGACGATCGGGGAATGCAAGAGCAGGAGTAACAGGCCTGAAGGACCATGACCACCTCTGCTACTTCCAAGTGTCCCAAGGTAGCTGTTATGCCGTCTCGCGTGCCGGGATTTGTGAGGAGTTAATAGCGGTCAGACGCAGGAGGGGTCTGGAACCCTCAGTTTTGCGCTCTCTGCATTTTCGCCACAGTTCTTCTCCTGGAGTGACTGTCTCTGTTGGAGGCATCCTCAATCCTGTCCTCCCCTAGTGTTTGCGGTCCTTTTCTGTCTTCCAAGACAGGGCTCTGGCCATACTCGTTTCCCTTCCTAAAACTTAACACGTGGGCAAAACCAATAAGTATTTTCTCGGTGGTAAATCAGAGCAAAGAGTGGAGGAAGAACAGAGAGACTCCGCATGGGCTTATGGGAAAGGGAATATAAAATTTGGACAGATTGGTGGAATGAATTGAAACCAAAGAGATACAGAGTGCCCCCAAAGCCTTGCAAGGCACTTTAATTGTCTTTAGCAAGATGAACAGAACTCTGCAAAGAGGAATGGACGCTTGTTAACATCTAGTGGACACATAGGAGGAAGAAACCTGTTTCCTTATTAGAGGGACATTGAATTCTGATTATGTAGAGTGTTTTGGAGAATTCCTGAATGATGTCCCATTCTCATTGTGGTGCCAATGTTCACGTGTCGCAAACCACATAGAGTGAGCGCACGTGACCTCTTGGAGTTTGTCTGCAGGACTGTGTCTGCAGCCTGTATGCATATACCACATAATGAAACAGAGGTGCACCCCAAGCTGGTGGGTTGGGGGGGCAGGGGGCAAGAGAAGCCAGATTACAGAGAGGCAGATACGACAATTGGAAAGGGGATCCGAATCTGACTTAGCACTAGTTCATGAGTCTTTCCTAATCAAGTTACGGCCATGTGTATTTGTGAGAGTGTATGGAATCCCAGACGTGGCAATCATGGGTCAAACGAAAATCGGACATTTTCATGTCTGTTGTACCATTCGTCCTTTCTCCCCCAGCTTTGTACTCTGTTGTGAAGGAAGGTCCATATTAAACATATTTTGAAACAGCCTTTTGTAAGTATGGCAGTTTAGTTATTGCAAGGTAGTTTTGAAGCCTGCTTCAAATTTTAATCACCCTTGGCTGGTCTTTGAGATTCCAAGTGGTGTTTGCACTCTTCAAAAGGCTAGTGCTGAGAGGACAATGCAAGCTCTCTGTGGGCTCTAACCACCAGGAGAATTGCAATAAATGATGTCATAGATTTCATTACAATATGAATGCCAACTTCTCCTGAAATACTACTTCTTATCTAGGAACCTCAGATCCTTTGTAGGTATTATCTGGGGGTGCGGAGAAACAAAGACCCTCCGTGGTCAAGGGACGTAGTAACTGAGGTAATCCAATGAGTCACTAGTAACAGGAACAAAGACCTTCCACTGGAAGGGAGGGAATTGGCTTCCTGCCAAGAACAACGCCTCTTACTCCATTTGCCTGAAAATATAGGATGCTGAAATCTAAAACTTGTCAGAAAATTCATTTCCCCATGAATTCTGGTTGAATTTCCTGTCAATACTCGGCTGAAATACTTGGCAAAATAATTTGATTTTACGTTATAAATAAATATCCAATTCTTGGTTTCATTTCTGTTTCTGTGGAGGCTGCTGTGGATGACCAAATATGAACAAAGACAGATCTGAAGTGAGAGCTCCTAGCAACCAAACGTGATGCAGTGTTGGGGTTAGCAGTAAGCACGATGTTAACTGAAATAAATTTGTTTTTATTTGGAAGAGTGTGGGATTGTGAAAATTGGCCTTTGATACTCCCCTTTTCTCTTCTTTTGTGCCAGAACTCCCTCAGTCCAGTTTGGGATGCCCATAATTTTTGTCTCCTTACCCATCTTGCCTCCTCTCCCATCCTACCCTTCTACCACAACCACCCCCAACTCCATAAAAAAGGATTTTGGCTTTCACTTTTTCAGGGGACTGTTTTCTGAGACTGGTTAATCTAGTAAGGTAAATTGTGTTCATTTGCAAGAAAAGATTGCAATGCATTATTGTGCTGTATTTCTTGGGAAACATTCCTATTGAAACCGGAACTTTCTAGAGCCTTAATGGTGGAAATTCTAAGCACCTTAGCAGGCTGGAGAAGAAGCTGTTACATTTCCATGTGAGTCCAAGTTACGAGACACCCACAGATTTAATAATGTGGGAGAATCGGGCGCCTGGGTGGCTCAGTGGGTTAAGGCCTCTGCTTTCGGCTCAGGTCATGATCTCAGGGTCCTGGGATCGAGGCCCGCATCGGGCTCTCTGCTCGGCAGGGAGCCTGCTTCCTCCCCTCTCTCTGCCTGCCTCTCTGCCTACTTGCGATTTCTCTCTCTGTGTGTCAAATAAATAAATAAAATCTTTAAAAAAAAAATAATGTGGGAGAATCAACCTCATAATATTAAATGTACCCATGTCCCTTCTTTTACTCACTGACAATGGGCTACATTCATTGATGTCATCACGTTCCTCTTTCTGTTCTGTGTGGAAAAGAAAAGACTTTTCCTCTTCTCTCTTAGATTCGATGCCTGGCTCTGTGAAATAAACTCACAGCCGGCAGATTAACAGAAGAAAATGTATACAAATTTGTTAATTTTTAATTTTATGTTCATGGGACATCATAGGAAAACAGTACTCCAAACAGTGGTGAGATTTGACAGCTTTTGTAGAGGAAGGGAGGGAGAAATGTAGGCATTTTAGGGGAAAGTAAATGGTTTTTGGAGAGAATGAATGAGTCCTTAGAAGAACAGATAGGAGATGTGACAGTTTGTGACAAAGTTTGGGTGTGGTGTCAATGTCTAGTCACGTCTCCTGGGATAAGTCAATCTCTGTTAATGAAACTCCTGAGTAGGGGATACATGACAATTGAGTTCAACTTGGAGGATCTGTCCTTTAGGTGAGTAAGGGAAGTTCAGAGAAGGCCTGTTCCTGCATTTTCTATTTTTCAAGTGCCTTTAGCTCAAAAAATTCAATATACCAAAATGCAAATTTTGGGTGGCGTGTTCTGAACTTCATCCACAACACCCAACAAAATTCAGCCCTGTGGTGTTGTGTTTGCAGCTCAGCAAGAAGTTCAACTTAACTTAAATTTGGATTCCTATTAGTTAAATAAAATATCTTTAAAAGATACATTATGATATTGTATTGAAGCTAAAAGAGAAAAACACAGAAGAAAAGCACATGAAAATACTTGAAGAGAAGCAAGAGCTCATCATTATAGAGATGATTGCTCTTTGGTTGTCTCTGGTGAAGCAGAGCCAGTGGCCTTTTGGGCCCTTAAAGGAAAGGTCCACACAGAAAGATAAAGCTGTTTAAATGTGTAATGGAGATACAGACCATCTCGTGACACTGAAGGCTTAGACAATGCCAAATTCCTCCCCAAAGTTAGAATAGGTACCTGTCACTGAACAGAGTATCTTAAAGAACTAACTCTCAGTTTCTAGCTGAGCTTCAACAGAAGTTTAAAGGAATATAATTTCATGGTCAGTGCTAAATTCCAAAGAGGCCAGCAGAGGAACCGGGTTTCTGGAAGCAGCCTGTCTTAGCACCTCAACGTACAACTGTCAAGGGCCCAAGTCAGCTCAGAAGGAAGCCTGAGACCCAAACATGGATGATGACAGTTGAAGGAATTCAAGGCATGTGAATCCTAAAATATGCACTTTGTAATATTGATTATTTTGGGCTGAAGCACTTGGAAAAACAAGTGCAGGGGGTTGCCTGAATTTTCCACACCTAAAATAGATCTGCTGACCCTGTCTTGAGACATGTTCAGCTCTCTAAAAAAAACAATGACACAGGCATCCTACTTCACGTTCAGAATGAGATGTAATTTTCTACAGAAACAAGTAACTTTCATGGTATCATAAAGAAGTACTCCCCAAAACTCAACTCATTACATCTCAACTCTGAAATAAATGCTTCAGAAGAAATGCCTTGATTCTTCAGGCTCTTATGGTTGGCTCTTGGCTTCTCAGGCTGAATGGAACACTTATCCTTTGGTTGGGTCTCAATGATGTCAGACACCCAAACTTGAACAAATGAGATTAAACTTAATTTTTTTTTATAATGAAAGAACTTAATTCATATGTACATTCTTGGCTTTGAACCTCAGGAAAATTACTGTACTGCTTGGGTGGTTGAAAAATTCTTGGCCCTGGGCATTTTAACAATAATCGCTCAAAAACATACAGCCTGTTATGTCTTATTCCCTAACTACAGGAGGTTTTTTTTGTTTTTGTTTTTGTGTGTGGGATTTTTTTTTTTTTTTTTTTTTTTATAATTGAACTATCCATGCAGAACTCTTGTTTTCAAAGTGCTTTTCTGGAGCGAAATCAGATGATTTGAATGGAAAACTTACCATGATAAAATGTAAACTGTCTCCTAAGTTTATTCTAAGTTTTAAAGCTTCTATTTTTCTGATGTTTTCTGAGTTAATACTTGTTTTACTCTTCTAAGAGCAATGTTAAGTCTTTAAGTTGAAAATTTTGGTAGAAATCATTTTGAAAAACTAAGGAAATTGGTAGAACTTTCAGCTGAGCCAAGACACTATATTTTCCTCTTTAAATTGGTTTTATTTATCAAATCAAAGATTTGGAATACACTGGTCCCTCAGAATCATTCCAACTCTAACATGTTATGCTTCTATGCTTCTATCAAGAAAATTGTGTTTGGATTAATACCCCAGTGGGCTACATTTAATATAGAAATCTGAGTACAGGGTCTAAATCACATTGCTAGGTTCAAGCTCAGCTTTGTCACTTACTAGCTAACCGAACTCGGGCAAGTTACTTCAGTTCTCTGCTTTTAGTTCTGTGTTTGAAAAATGGAGATGATATTAGGACCTAGGGTTTTTAGGAGGATTCAATAAATTGATACATGTGATGTGCTTTGAGCAGTGACTGACACATGGTAATGTGAATTATTATTATTTGCTCATTTTAGTGATGGGGCAAATCCTTTTTTTCCAGGATTTGCTTGGCATTAATCATACAAAGCATTCCATGATTGTTTTCCATATTATTGCGTAAGTATTACCTTTATTTTGCAAGGGATTTCAGGAATTCCTTTATGCATTTACTTCTTTTTTAAATAATAATAATAATAAGCCTCAGTGAAGTGCACTGATATGCCCAGGGACACATGCTAATATGAATGTTAGCATGTGATGGGGCTTTAGAAACTGTCAAGACTGATGATTCTTTCTCTTTTCTTCTTTTTTCTTTATGACAGTATTTTAGTTCTTTAAATAAACATTTCCCCAGCTTTATTGAAGTATAATTGACAAATAAAAATTGTATACATTTAAGGTATACAATGTCGTGATTTGATATCATGTACACATTGTGAAATGATTAACATACCAATCTAATTAACACACCCATCGTCTCACATACTTGCCATGTTGTATGTGTGCGGGGAGAACACTTAAGATCCACGATCAGCAAATTTCAAGTATCCAATATAGTATTATCATTTTTCATCAAGCATTTGAATTTTTTGGTCCATTTAAAAAAATAGCACAGCAAACCAATTTCAGTTCATATACACTTATTTTTAATTCACTGAATGTATTGTTATCAGAATCAATTATTTTTATGTAGGTGACTTCTTGTCCACATCATAATTTGCTTTTTAAAAAGATAAAAATTGTATACAGTTAAGGTGTACAACATGTTTTGCTATACATCTACATAGTAAAATGTTTACTATAGTCAAGCTAATTGACATACCCATCTCCTCACATAGTTACTGTGTGTGTGTGTGTGTGTGTGTGTGGTGAGAACACCTGAAATCTACTCTTTTAGCAAATTTCCAGTATGCGATATAGAAATATAAATTGTAGTCATCATGTTGTACATCTTGTTTTACATTAGATCTCTAGACTTATTCATCCTGTATAATTGCAATTTTGACCTTGTTGACCGTAATCTCGTTTTCCTTACCTCCTGGCCCCGTAGGTTACTGTGCTAATCATTAGACCCACAGAACTTATTGACCTTATAACTGCAAGTTAGTACCTTTGACCAAGATCTCCCTCTACCCAGGGATCCCTGAGTTCCTTGGAAATGATATGGAAGTCATCCTCAAAGCCATGCAGGATGTTTGTGGAAGGATGAGCCTCCATGGTCTCTCTTCGAATTCTACCCGAGTGGCTTTGCTTCCAGCTACTTTATGTAGTTGCACTTCCTGGTAAGAGTTTTCTGATTTAACACATTTTACAGATGAAGAAACAGCCTCAGTGAAATGCACTGATATGCCCAGGGACACATAGAAGGTGAATAGCAGAACAGAAATAAAAACCACATTTCTGACTGCCCAAATGACCACATTCTATACCATGTTACCATGGAAACTTTCAAACAGATTAAAATAAAAACAAACAAACTCACAAACAACAACAACCCAAAAACCCCAGCACATCTCTAGGAAACACCAACGCATTTTTACCAAGTGGGGTTTATTCTACTTGATGAAAGCAGTGAAGACTAAACCAAGGGAACTAGAATTTAGAAGTTAAATAAGATGCCAGAAGTTGGGCCTTTAGATTATTTTAGAAGATCTTCAGCACTTAAATTTGATTTTCTATATAGAAATGAATAATGGCTTTTTAAATGAAGCAACCCAAAGAACAAATAACTCATATGTGTCAAGCACCAGGGGATTCAGGGATGAAAAATTCCCTACAGCTGGAAGGCAAGCATTATAATTTGAAATTTCCTGACAGTTTTTGAAGAAAAGAAGTACTAACCTTTCTTTTCCAGGCCAAATGCCAAATTAGGTAATTAGCCTTTGCCCGCTTTCTTTTCCTAAGCTGTTTTAATTAGATAAGAACTCTGCCTTCACTTCCTCTTGTGGACTGAATTGTGATGTTGGCACACGTCTTTTCAATAACTGTTAATGCCCTAGTTTGCTGAAGGCTTTTCCCTTCAGAACCCAAGGAAGTTTTGTCGTAAGTACATGGCTTTCTTTGGGGTACAAAAAGCTTCTCAAGGAGCAGGGGGTTTAGGGGGCAAATTTTTATGTTTCCTCGATCTGGGTCTCCCAGCTTCGAGTCTGCTCCAGACACTCAGGGAAGAATTGCTAAGCCATACTTTCCCTGCTAGTCCTGGATATGTGTGACAGATAGTAAGGGGAAGGCTACTAACCAGATCAAAGTCTTAGGGTTCACCGTCCACCCCACACCCCCGCCTCACTCCTTGAAAAACTGCCTAAAGAAACAATGGGTCCATGGACTTACAGATGACACGCCCTCCGTTGGCCCTTCCCATCTCAGCTCCTTGACTTTCCCACAGGAACGGAACAGCAGTGCCCATACCCCTTCAAACAGTGCTTTATACTCAGAGCGAGGTTTTACCACAAACTCCCCTACTTAACAGCAAGGGTACTTTAGGTAAGGTATTCAACTTTTTGAAGCCTCTTTCCTCAGGCTTGCATATTTTTTCACTGAAAATATCTTGGAGCTGTCCCGTATCAGCACATGTGATCTCCTTGATTATTTTTTTAATGGCTGCGCGACATTCCATTATATAGCTGTGCTATTATTCCACTATGGATGGACATTAGGCCGCTTCCAGTCTTTTGCTCTAAGGGGCAATGCTGCCGTGTGGGTGAGTCATTGCACACATGGGAAGACGTCTCTGTGAGACAGACCCTTGTAAGCAGAATTTCTGGGGAAAAGAAAATCTTTTTATTTGAAAGTTGGGAGCACCTGGGTGGTTCAGTCAGTCAAATGTCTGACTTCAACTCAGGTCATGATCCTAGGGTCCTGGGATCCCTGGAATCGAGTCCTGGGTCGGGTTCCCTGCTCAGTGAGGCGTCTACTTCTTCCTCTGCTTCTCCCTCTGACCCTCCCCTCCACTGTGCTCTCTCTCATGTGCTCTCTCTCTCTCTCTCTCAAATAAATAAATAAAATATTTTTTTAAAAAGTTGGTGGATAGAGTGAAATGGCCCTGCATTGTGGTCATCTCTTCATATTCTCACCAATCATGTGCGGACGTTCACTGGAAAAGGCATCTTGTTGTAGTTTACTGAGCGCCACTCTTATCCTGAGGAAGGGCGAGCATCCTTTCATGTTGTAAGGAGGTGTTCTTATTTTCCTTTCTGTGACTGCTCACGGCTTGTGTGCATTTTTTCCTGGGTGTTGGACTTTTTCTTACCAAAGTATAAGAACTGTTTATGTGCATGGAAATTAGCTTTTTTGTTATATGAATTACAAACGCACATGAACACGAACACGTATCTTTGTATTTTAACCTTGTTTAGCTTTTCAAGCTAAATTTTTAGGAACTGTTTTATGGCGTCTGGGTTTTTATCATCTTTGGAAAGTTTCTCAGTCTGAAATAAAAAAGTTAAAATCTCCCATTTTTTCCCCTTTTCCTCTCCTCCCCTCCTCTCCTCTCCTCTCTTCCTCTTCCCTTCTCTTATCATCTTCTGACACTCAGCGCCCCATATCTGTATATTTTATATACCCTAAGAGCACACTCACTGTACGCTCTGTATTGAACTAGATGTTTTATTTGCCTTTTCACATTTAATCTTTGCAAAGAGGTATCATTATCCCACTTTACAGATAAAATAACTGAGGGTTAAGGTTACAGATCTAGAAGCTGACAAAACCTCCACTAGAGATTGGCTTGTCTCTAAACCTGTGGTACTAACCACAATGCTTAAGTTAGCAGATGTTAAACAAGTTAAATAATATCAACTGTGAAAAAGTTAAAATACTATTTGACTGCATGTGGGAGCATGCTCCTTCATAAGGAATGGTAGCATTGTCATGCTAGGTGTTCTTAGATAAATATTCTTCTTGTTACTAAAATCATACCTCCTCTGAGGGCTGCATTTCCCGGTCCTTCTTGAAAATCAACCTGAAAAAATCCTGGGGAAATTAACGATCTTTTCAGCTGCATTTGCTTACAGGGAACAAGATTTACATTTTCATGTGATCTGAATGTGCTATAACCACAATACCAGAGGGAGCTCTATTTGTCTTAATTTTTTAATGCTTTCATTTGATAGAAAAGTTACTTGTCTCACACCTCCATTTGGCCTTTCCCAGGTAACTTATCCAAACTCAGAAATATTTCAGCAAATATGGAAGGTGATCCAGTGAATTACTTACTCCCCAGGGGAAAAAGCATGTGGTCAGTGAATCAGGGGAAACCGCCTAGGGAAGGGCATTTCAGTGTGAGTCACAAAACATGAGGACTACCCCATGATCCAAAAAGATGAATGAACAAAGCCAGGGTTCCTTTTATAGTTTCCATTCATGCATTTAGCTTGGGCTTGTTTCCACACAGGCTGGTGAGGCCTGTCATGGTAAGGAATAAGGGATTGTCACTAAAGCACCCAAAGGGGTGCTCTGTCACAGAGAAGGCTCTGATCAGGTGTGAAGGAACCTGGGAACCACCAATGAGAGAGTGGGACAGGCATGTGGAAGGTCAGCATCGATGAGGTCCAACAAGGCAAGCCTGGGAGCAGAGGAATGTGAAGACCCCCATAGTTACAGCATTGGCAGGAGATGCTGGCAGGACTAGGTGTCAGAGGACCTCACTCCTAGAAGAACTGGGGAGATCAAGTCTAAGACTCAGTCTTGGACGAAGTGGAGTGTTGGGTATTTTAGCAAGGCAGGTACTCAGGGAAAGGACTGATTCCGTGAGGTATAAGGGGAAGTGTTCTTAGGGACTGTATGTCTATCTTGCTCACTGCTCTATTGTCTTCAGGAAGTCTTTTGCTTAGCACACAGGAGACGTTCAAAAAAGCATTTGATGAGTGAATATATGAGGCATAAGGCAGGCACCCAGTTTCTGAATGTAGGACATGTGGTGACAGCAGGTCCCTGAGTGGGGCTGCCTTGATGTTGAGTCACCTGAACACTGACTAAGGTCCTGGTTATCCCGGAGCCTAGGGTGGGGCTGAACCTGCAGGTGGCAGTCAAGGGCCCAGGTGGAGGTAATTAGGAGGATGAGCAGTAGGCCGGTCGTTCCTCGCTCATTCTTGAACAGCTTTGTATATTATTGGGTCTTTACTTTTGATCACACACACTGTCTTAGCCCATTCAGGCTGCTGTAGCAAAGGTACCAAGGACTGGGTGGCCTATAAACAACAGAAATTTATTTCTTACAGTTCCAGAGGCTGGAAAGTCCTAGATAAAGTTGCTGACAGATTGAGTGTTTGGTGAGAGGTCGCTTCTGGTTAATAAATGGCCATCTTTTTACTGTGTTCTCCAATGGGGGGCGAAGGTGAGGGAGCTCTCTGGGGTCTCCTTTGGAAGGGCACAAATCCCATTTGTAGGAGCTCTACCTTCACCACCTAATCACACCCCAAAGGCCCCATCTCCAAATGCCACCATTTGGGGGACTGGGTTCAAACACGTGAATTTGGTGGGGACACGTTCAATCTGTAGCACCCATGGAAATGGTCTTCATTTTTGATCAAACACACTGAAAAGTTCTGGCAGTTTCCTCAGTTTCTATGGAGCCCAAATGGTAGACTCTCCCCTCCCCCAAGATTTATTTATTTATTTGAGAGAGAGAGAGAGAGAGAGAGAGAACATGAGGAGCGGGAAGAGGCGGAGGGTGAAGAGAGAGAAATCCTCAATCAGACTCCCCACTGAGCATGGAGCCCACTGTGGGGCTCTCGCCCAGGACCCTGAGATCATGTCCTGAGTGGAAATCAAGAGTTGGATGCTTAACTGACTGAGCCAGCCAGGTGCCCTCCCAAATGGTATACTCTTAATTAGGAAGCCCACATGCCCCAAGTGCCCATCTTTGGCACTACCATTCAGTTTCAGTGTTTTAAATGCTTGCTATGTGGTAGGTCCACTGTAGATAGTATCCCTATTCTTCTAAGTAATCCTTAAAGGTAGATGTTTTTGATTGCTCTTTACAGATGAGAAACCTGAGGATCAAGTTCGATGTTACATGCAAGGCTACATAGACAGGACTTACCATGTGCTTGGGAATGTTCTAGTGTTTCATAACCAGTCATCTATTTCATCCTCACAATCACTTTATAAAGTAGCTGCTGTTATTATCCCTATTAGATAAGGAAGCTGAGGGTATCATGCCTAAGGCCACCCTTTCCTTAAGTGGCAGCCCAGTTTGGCTCCAGCATTCTTGTTCTTAACCACCACACTGGAATTTTCCACCTCAGGCTCTCTACACTCTCTTAATTAGTCTGTCTGGCCATGGGGACTGTAGGGTGGGGAATCTTCTCTCTGGGAGCAAATGGGGCCCTGGGGACTAGTAATTCTTTTATGCCACTCGGTTATGACAGATTGCAAATCTGATTCAAATGGAAATGGAAATAGCTCTCTTTGTCTTTGTCTTTCACATTTACTAACCGCTCAAACCAGAGTTCTGGCCTAATTCATACAGCACACCGTGCGAGTTCAGACTGTAGTCTGTCTTGAGGTAGATTCATTTTCAGAAGCAGGTGGGGGTGGCATGCGTATTTCTGTCTCTTTTCTGAGTGGGTGATGACCTTGGCCTCACATGTGGACTGCGTACAGGCAATATGAAACAGAAAGATGCCTGTTATGGATCAGAAGGAAATGTCACTTGAACCAGGTCTCCCGAAATTAGTGCCTCTGATTACTTGGATCCTATGAGTCTATAGAAAACTTTGGGTGATTTCCCCACTTCGTGACTATTGTTTTTTCTATCACCCATAGTCTAACGATTGAGAAGATAATTTTAAATTAAATTTGGAAAAGGAATTTTTAGTAATGGTATTCCCGATTCAATGCACCTCAGAATTCGCACTGGAAATTCTCTTACTGAGCGTGCCCACTTGGGTAGATGCCTCATTAGTGAGATCAGATGTCCTGGATATTCCAGAATTTCCTCTACCACTTTTTTTTTTTTTAAAAATCTGTGAGAGGAACACTGAACCTAGAAATGGATCTCAAAGGGTAAATAAAGATACATGAACTGAATATCGTTCTGGTTATAAAAAACTGTATTCATAAGCTTTGAGCATTACCTAGTGCCATCTTTCTTAGTTAAACAAAAACAACCTCAAATTCTCTAAATTCTTTAAGGAATCCTTCCAATTGGTTAGTCATTGTGTGCCTTTGCACTGTTTCCAATAGAGAAACAGGTATGTCATGGATGCTAGCCCTGCACATAATTAATATTTTATTAATAGAACATAATAGGTAATGATAATAATACTTTTATTAATATAATGATAGGCATTAATATGACTTCACACAGACACATAACTCATTGGCATTTGTAATGTAAACTTATTTTCACTTTTCTTTTTTTATTGATTTAATACTTAAAGTTTTTGAGTGGAACGTATTTGAGTTTTTTAAGACATACGCCTTCCGTGGCTGAAGGGGAGAGCTTGCCTAATTTCTATGAGATGTACAGCCAAGAAAATAATCGGAAAGAGTTGTTTAGTTAAACAAGTCATAGAGAAAGTCCTGAATTGCTGTAAACCTGTTTTGTAGCCATTTCTTAATATGTTATGAGAGTCAGTGGAATCAATTAGAAAACTACACGGAACACCAGGAATTCCTATCTCTACCCCAGCCTCACTCATAAATACAGTCTTACTTTTAGTAAGTGCCTGGAGACAGATCCTCTCGGCAGTAAAGTGTGGATTTTGTGTTCCAGAAAGAGATCGTTCATAATTCAACCCCCAGATGTCCCAGTAACTACTATTTGCTTACATGAAACTAGGGGGGGAAACAGAAAAGGGGCGCTGAAATACATTTTCTAAGACCTTTTAAATTTGAAAATAAATTTTTGAGACAATAAATTGATAACCTGACCAGCATCGCAGTCCGGGGGAATACAAAGGTAATTTAGGTTATTTTAAGCTTTGGTTCCCTTTGGTTAGATGAGGAATTTATTATCTCTTAAGAGGTATTGAGATATGTACGACTCTCAAGAACCCATACTGAACAACCCAGGACAGTAGACAATTCAGTTGTATTTTATGGTTCCAACGGTCAAATGCTGTTGGAATTTATGTATCAGCAAGGTGAGACACGGCCAGAGCTCGAAGGTCCGTGGAGGAACCGAGAATGGAGACGGGTCTTAAATGACAGGGACCATGTCAGATGGGTTCTGGAGAAAGGCAAGGGCCTTCCAAGAGAGGGAAGTTATGCGGGCTGAGTCACTGGGGTGGGAAATGAGCCCAGCAAATTAGTGGGAGAGTGAAAAAGCTTGCTTGCCTTGAGTGAAAAAAGACTGGGCTTGGAAGCATTGGAGGGGCCCCTGCAAGTCACCAAAGGACCTTTGTTTTGCCAAAGGAAAAGGGAGACCCCAGAAACTTTCAGCAGGGAAATGCTGGGATAAAAATGCTGCTTAAAGAAGATTGATGTGGCAGGAGGGTACTCGGTGAGAGACTGAGAGGTAGTCAGTCTTCTGGGTGGAGGCTTCATGTATGTTGATACATGATAGTGTCTCAATTCCGGAGATCAGCTATTTCACCAACAAATGACCAGTCTACTTTTGTATTCATTTAAACATTTTATATAACATTTTAATCTTATGTAATGTAATATTGTTTCAATATTTTGTATAGAAATACTCCTTATAATTGCCCTGTCCCGTATCCAGTCCTTTGAACCAAGAGTAAGTAAAAATATGCAAATGGATACTCTATTAGGGACATGGTGGTCTCAGTAGACAAAGCAGATAGGACTTGCCCTCAGAAAGCTTATCCATTGAGAGAGATCGGCTATAAACAAATCATTCCAAAAAGACTTTGTTAAATCGTGGTACATGCTAAGAAATTGTAGGTAACGTGGGGAAGCCTAACAGAAGGTTCTAATGCAGATTTAAGCCTGAAGATTTGGGGAAAGTCTCTGGGGAAGTGACATTCACAGTGAAATCTGGTTGGAATGGAGGAAGGGAGAGTTGAAGCTGAAGGGTTAGAAATTCTAAGAAGAGGAAATTATATTTGCGAGGGCCCTGAGGTGAAACATAGTCCGCGGCATTCAAGGAACTGAAAGAAGGCCAGCTGGGCTGGAGTGGCAGGGCACAGTCTGGGGTATGGGGAGGAACTGGGGGAGAGAGATGGCCCTGAGCCTTGTAAGCTATTTCTCCATCTTCTAGAACGTGCGCCCCTCCCCCCTCCTCCTGCCAAGAGTCTTGGTGACTTCAACATCCACACGTAACATCAGTCCTCATATGAACTGCATCACATCAGTGTAGGTACGCTGCACCTGAGCTAGGCCACACCTCAGGCTTTAGAGTCAACCGAAGGCACTCCAACTATATGATCCTAAATGCTGGAATTCTCCATGTGACCACAGCCGCTTATCCCTTCATCACCACCTAGAACTGCTCTTTGACCTCAGAGCACCTTCTGCTCCCTTCCCTGTTCCTGAGCTCCTAGCTCACTCACTAGGCTCCTCTCTGACTTCGTGCATAGGACAGCCCAGCACAGAACTCAAACTCAGCCACCTTCAACCGAGACCTTGTCGAAGTCCCTGAGCACTCTCCTTCTGCATGGCCTTCTGCCTTTCTCATATCCCCACCCTTCCCTCCAGAGGACGGATGCGCCTCATTTGCTTGCTCCTCTCTTGAGTTTGCTGGGAAACTCAGCTTACTTTGCTACAGATTTTGCTACTGATTCATGCTTCTTCCACTTGACCCTCATGCCACTTGGTAGCTATTTTTAGTTGATTGCTTATTTCATTCCTCCTAATCGCTTTCAAACTTTCAAATTCTGATGATCAGTTTTCTTGCCTCTCATCTGGAATTCTTCCATTGGTCCACCACAGGGCTTCAGACCTAAAATCGAACCTTGACATTGCTTTTTAGAAGCCTCTCCCGTAACTCCCATTATCTACAAGAGGAAAGTCCAGCCTCTTTATATACAAAACAGGGCCCTCTGTGGCCTGGCCTCTGCCCACCTCACCCACCTCTTTGCTCAGATATGCCGCCTCCTTCTCCTGCCCCATTCCACTTTGTGAACCTTATATTCTATCCATTCAAGCCTTTCTTCCTGTAAGCCGCCATGTTACTGCATATGCTTCCGAACATGGTGCTGCTCTGTCTGGATAGCTTTCCCCCACCAGATTCCATCCCACATACTTGGTGTCTTTTGAGATTCAGCTCACTAGTTACAGGAACATTTCCTGAACCCTTTTCTTTCTCTCCTCCAGCAGTCCTGATCCCTCCTTCCACCAAGCCCACACTCCACCTAGGGCATCCTTCTGGCAGAGCACTTCCTATATAACTGAAATGATCTGTTTGCAGATCTCTCTCCTTCTGGATGCTTCAAAGCTCTGCGGAGAATGACACATTGCTCCACTGCATGCTGGGTGTCTAGCACAGAGCCTGTCTTATAGTGGTAACCCGGATGAGGTCACCACACCGGAGGGACAACCTCTCTGTCTTGGTAAACAATCTTATAGTCTCTCTTGCTGAGATAAACTTCTCGAAAGGGACCCTTCAATCTCCTTCTTCTTCCTTCTTTTCAGAGAAAATTCTTTACACACCCTCTCTTTCCTCAATCCTGTTTTGGGGAAGAAGTGTTCCCGATCCCTTCCAAGATTTACCTCTACCCTGGTGCCTTGGATAGAACACAATCCCATTTCCCCTGTAATTTGCTCCATAAATTATTCCTCCTTCATCTTCCACATTTGTTTCTTTTGTACTTCACCTTTTCCTACTAGCCTACAAATGGGCGCTCTCTCCTACTCATACAAAACAGACACTCTTCCATCAACCCTTGCTCCAATTACCCTGTCTACAGGCATTTTTCCCTCTATACCCACCCCGACCTCACTCTCTCATGCTTAACTATTTTGTTTGTTTGTTTATTTAATTTCTCGATTGCATTTACTACAATTGTATTATTTTATTTTCCTAACTAATTTTGTTTTGTTTTGCTTTCACTAGAATGAGGGCTGAGATCTATTCCAAATGTCTAGCACGGTGCCTTTTGCACAGGCCCAATTTATTTTTCTGTTGGATACATTAACACTTCAGTGAATAAGTGAATGAACTAAGTGAATCAGTGAAATGGATGTCTTCACTGCCAAACCACTTTGAGTTCTGCACTTCCTATGATCTTTCCAACCCATTCTGGTTTCGAGTTCACTGCTCTACTAACACTGCTCTTTCAAAATTTGCCAATGACCCCTTCATTACCAAACCCGTGGCCTCGGCATTTCTGTGGTATTTGATAAACTTTCCTTGAAATTCTCTTCGTTATTGGTTTCTGGGAGAATATGCTAACCTGATTTTTCTACTAGACCTCTGGTCATTCCTTCTTTGGCTCTTTCTCTGGCCCTTCTTCCTTTACTCAGTTTCTTATTTGTTTACTGACAAGTGAATTACTCTTATCACTGAGTAACAGTAGTATTGCAATAGAGTAGTATGTATTAAATAGACTATCCTGGGAGAGCTAATAACCTTCAATAACATTGTTTTTTTAGGAAAACACATTTCAAGTTCAGACGGCCAAATGTATACAAACTTTTGGAACACACAACTGTGGATGTTATGATGTTAACTTTCAAATTATATATTCTAATATACGCACATTATATATAAAAATATAAACATAATTTTACTTGTACATGTTATTATTCCTATATGTATATATTATAATATATGCATATTATGCATACATAGTATATATAATCATGCATGTATATTTACATATGGATAAAGACTGCATGTGAACACAGCAAAAGAAAAATTGTTAACATGCAAAGTGGTAGGAAAAAAGTTCTCCTTAAAATTGTTTTATTATTTCCACAATTAAAAAATAGCCTTAGCAATAGATAACTGTAAAAGAAAATGATCATCATAGGGTGCCTGGGTGGCTCACTTGGTTAAGCATCCAGCTCTTGATTTTGGCTTAGGTCATAATCTCAGGGTAGTGGAATCGAGCCCCGCCTCAGGCTTGGCACTGGGCATGGAGGTCACTTTAGTTAAGGATGAGGATTATCTTTTAGCAGTCAAAGAATAGCACATGGCACAGAGTAGCAGGCGTTTGAATTTTATCAATTATTGAATAAATGAGGACTGAATCGATATGCAAGTTTTTCCCGTGGCCCCACACTAATGGGAGTGACACATTCATAGCTACCAGTTATGATCCGAATACATGAATATCATCTCCAATATCTGACCACTTTGGTCAAAGCAGAAAGTGACCTCCTTTGAAGTAGGAATGTGTAAATAAATTATAAGTGAGTCTGGAGGAAGTGTGAACAAGAGATTTGGGGCTTTGTTCCTTTGGTATATTTCCTGACTTCAGGCCTCACACATTTTCAGTTCCTCAAGTTCTTGGCTTGTTTTTTTCCCTCCAATTTTTCCTGAAGTCCATTAAATGATAAAACTTGTTTCAGCCCTCAAAGTTTCTAAAAGTCCTTGAAATGCACATGTATTACTCGGACCATGATTCTAATGAAGTATCATCTACGAGGACTGTTTAGGTGGGAGTTGACTAGGTATCCAGGCTGGTGATAGGATAGAATAGGGCTGCGTGGACGCCATTTAAGGGAGTAGATGAAACTCCAGGAGAGGGAAATGCAGAGAAGCAGAAGGACCATTGAAATGCCTGTGATTAAAAAAGAAGAAAAAAACAAGTGATCAGGGCGCCTGGGTGGCTCAGTGGGTTAAAGCTGCTGCCTTCGGCTCAGGTCATGATCCCAGGGTTCTGGGATCGAGGCCCACATCGGGCTTTCTGCTCAGCAGGGAGCCTGCTTCCTTCTCTCTCCTCTCTCTCAGCCTGCCTCTCTGCCTACTTGTAATCTCTCTCTCTGTGTCAAATGAATAAATAAAAAAAAAAAAAATCTTTGAAATGCCTGTGATTAAAAAAGAAGAAAAAAACAAGTGATCAGGGCGCCTGGGTGGCTCAGTGGGTTAAAGCCGCTGCCTTCGGCTCAGGTCATGATCCCAGGGTTCTGGGATCGAGGCCCACATCGGGCTTTCTGCTCAGCAGGGAGCCTGCTTCCTTCTCTCTCCTCTCTCTCAGCCTGCCTCTCTGCCTACTTGTAATCTCTCTCTCTGTGTCAAATGAATAAATAAAATCTTTAAAAAAAAAAAAAAAGAAAAAACAAGTGATCGAAAACCCTCAGATAAATGAAATATTATAAACAGAGCAAGGTGAATCAATTTGTTCGATATTTTCTATACATGCTTGATAACAAGAATCACCAGGAGCTACTGGTTAACCATGGAGGGTTTTGTCCTCTCACATCAGAGTCTCCAGGACGGATGCCTGGAAATCAGTACCTTCAACACATGGGTCCTGGTCATTCTTATAAGCAGGCAAGTTTAGAAAACATTGAATTGGAGTTCATTTTAATTTTCGGATGTGGAATTTAGAAGGTCAAACCCATAAATCCTCACCCCCATACACCCACAGGAACGTCTGTGCCTATAGAAGCACCCAGTGATTGACTGATTCATTTGTTTAGTCTTTCATTCAAAAGACATATCTGCTCAGTATGAACGTGTGTGATGGAAATGAGACTCTGCTCAACACCATCAAACTCTACATGCCACTACCTGATGTAATTTACAAATTTAAAACTTTCGTGGGTGTTTTGAGTATATTACCCAACTACATAATTGGGCTGGTTTTGTGTGTGTGTGTGTGTGTGTGTTTTGTTTGTTTGCTTTTTAAACACTCACTGAATGAAGTCGGATCGTCAAGCTGAGTCATTTACTCCCTTAAAAAAGTCCCTAATTCCTCTTCCACTTGGGAATTTTGGATCTGGAAAGCTAAAGCATTTTATGTGTGATATGTTCTTTTTAGAAAACTATTTGCACAAATCCCTACACCCTTTCAGTCTGTGCAAACAGTGTATTGACACCATATCACAATGGGGAAATCTTGGGCTTCCATCAACTGTAACTTTGGCCCTCTGGTAATTTTCTACCAGAACCTTCTAATTTTCAGGTAGGCTCCTCTTTGATTCTAATCCATCTCTTACTTGTTGAGAGTTAAGTTTCTGGGTTCTGAACATAAAGATGTTGTATTTTTTGGGATGCGCACAATGTACTTATAGTATTGTTGATAAATGAATATGTCTCTACCTGAAACGGGTTAAGAGAAAAAAGTATAAAACCACAAATGGAAGTGTATAGTCAGGAGGTACATTGAACTTAGATTGTGGGAGGCCTTCACATGTCCCTGGGTCCTCTCGTTTATTCATACTGAGGACAGAGCAAAGGGCTTAGCAGGTAGCCATATCTAATAATGCTGGTAATAAGTATTAAAAAGTGTTCAGATACAGTATGAACTCCTCCGCTGGTCCAACGAGGTCCTGGAAGGGAAAGACCTTGCATGACTCACTCCTCAGTGCCCATTAACACAGAGTGGTTGATCAGACTTGGCAAATGTTGATCAGATTTGAATTTGATTAAAGAATGATTGCTTTCTCTGTCTGATCTGAAAAAGTGGGGTATCTGTCCATATGTGGATTTATAACTTACCCTTTTTCTTCCTCTCAAATGATTGAACCAGTGAGAAGCAATAACAACAATAAGCTTTTCGTAAAATTAATCCAGTCTACTTCTTAGAAAGCTTTTATCTATCTCCTGTGCATCTTTTCCTAATATGGCAAATAGCGGCTTTCAGAGAGAGTTTTCTTGACTTGGTTTTACTATTAGTTAATACTCCTAAAATGTCCCATTTTCACTATCAGAAGTTGCTCATTTCTTGTTGGGAGCCGTGGTTTTTGAGGAAGGGGAGTTCCTTGAAGGCTAGCGGCACTCTGGAATCCCCAGGGATGGTCCATGACAAAAGAGATGAGAATTCTGAAGCGATCCCCTTCAAACCACAACTAGTGAGTCTTTCATCTGAGTCATAGTCGTCAACCAGGTCAGACTGAACACACAAAGGAAAAAAAAAAAGGACAAAATCCTTATAAAAGTACAGTATATCTAGTAGAAAATTAGTCATGCTTTAGAATTTTGAGATCTAACTCATTGAAATATTTCCAAACTGAAAATTCCAAAATGAACTTTCTTACACTATATTAAGTATTGTTATCTTTATATATTTTGTTGAACACATATTCTTTAGATTTATTCATAATATATTCCTTGGTGTTTTTCTTTGAAGGAGATTTTTGCTAACACCCTAAACTTCAAATTAATTAAGTTATGTCTACATGTCCAGCATAATAGAAAGACTTGAATTTACATGACGAACATAAGCCATCATCTGTTAGAGGCTATCTAGGTAAGCGAGAGCTCTGAACGGACACACAGATCACTGCCATGCGCTTTAGTCACTGAAGAGTTTCTAAGAAGAGAATCTCATATTGACATAGGGAGCAAAGAAAATCAAGGGATAATCAAACTAAGTCATTTTCCTTAGGAATTAGTGTTTATGAACATAGCTGAGAATTTCTGGCCATTACTTGCGAGGGCCTTCTCGTCTCCATTCTGCCCTGTGGCCCAGTCTTGGCATGGACAAGTCACCTAACCTGGGCTGCGTCCAATTTTAGCTGCTGTCACTGCCACCTGTTCTAAAGCTGGCTTTCACTTTTTTGGTATTACTTTTTGCCGTCACAAGCAAAAGGCCTAAACGGGCAAGGAATATAGAGTAATACCTAGAATTCAGGTTTTATTAACCGGGATTTCTATGCCAACTCTGTAGCTTCCTGGGAGTGGGATTTGGGCAAGTTACTTAACAGTCTCCCTCTCCTTCCAACCCTTCCTTATGAAGTCATCCTCATCTATAAAATGCGGATTGTAAAACTTGCTCCAGAACTGTAAGGCGTAGGTAGGAAAACATACTGATAAGTTCTCACCATAATGTTGGCACAGAATAAACTAAAAAATGTTAATGTCATAGGTGAAAGAGCAGGGGAGGGGGCTCCCAAGACCCCATTCTGAAATCCCGACTCCAGTGTCTGCTAGCTGCCACCTGCCATTCTCCTAATCTCCTCCTCTCAGCCTCAGTTCCCTTATTTGTAAAGTGGGCAGGATATTCTTTAACCTTCCTTAAGTAGCTTAAAGGAAACAATTTTTGTGAAATTACCTTATAAAAACTGTAAGATTTTAAAATGTTATTCCTATGATTATTAATGGTAATAATAATGTGATCACAAAATTTTGGGGAATTAACCTTATTCCTATTTGGGAAAAGTATTTTTTCAACTGGAGCTCAATGGTTCTTTCCTGCTGAAGGTTGTGGCATTTCTTTTTCTTGAATGACTCATGGCACTTGCTATGAGCTATCTTGTAGGTTTTGTTTTTCTTCTTCCTCTTCTTCTTCCTCCTCTCTATCCTCTCCTTCTTCTCCTTTTTCATCTTCTTCTTTCCTGTCACCACAACTCTGTTCTAATCTCTTCAAGAGCAAAGACTCAATTTTTTTTTAAGATTTTATTTATTTGAGAGAGAGAGAGAGAGAGAGCATAAGCTGGGGAGGAAGAGGAGGAAGAGGCAGGCTCCCGGCTGAGCAGGGAGGCTGACACAGGGCTCAATCCCAGGATTCTGGGATCATGACCTGAGCCAAAGGCAGATGCTTAACCAACTGAGCCACCTTGGTGCCCCTATAGTCACTTCTTCTTTTTTTTTTTAATTAACATATAATGTATTCTTTACCCCACGGGTAGTCTGTGAATCATCAGGCTTACATATTTCACAACACTCACCATAGCACAAACCCTCCCCAATGTCCATAACCCATCCACCCCATCCCTACCCTCCCACCCCCCAGTAACCCTTAGTTTGTTTAGTGAGATTAAGAGTCTCTTCAGTTTGTCTCCCTCCCGATCCCATCTTGTTTCAATTTTTCCCTCCCTACCTCCCATGACCCCCCACCTTGCTCCTCAAATTCCTCAATTTTAAACCTGTAGGCTGCAGTGCTCAGAGCTTACAGCAGAGACAGAGAGGGAATCCTCTCCAGGACACCCCAGGAGGGTGTGAAGGACCAGGTCCAGGAGTGGAGCAGACATGGTCTTCTGTGACAAGAAAACGGAAAAACAAGAACCTTCCTGACATGGAGAAATTCTGAGTTAAAAAGGAACACTGAAGGGCTTCCATTGATTTGCCCTGATCTTAATAAGAAAGGGAGGGCCATGAGATGAGGGACAGCAAGAGGGAGGGAGGGAGCTGGGATCTTCAGAGGGTATGTGTGTCGAAGTGCTGCGTCAACTTTAAAGCATTCCATATTTCAGGGCGCCTGGGTGGCTCATGGGGTTAAAGCTGCTGCCTTCGGCTCAGGTCATGATCTCAGCGTCCCGGGATCGAGGCCCGCATCGGGCTCTCTGCTCAGCGGGGAGCCTGCTTCCTCCTCTCTCTGCCTGCCTCTCTGCCTACTTGTGATCTCTCTCTCTGTCAAATAAATAAATAAAATCTTAAAAAAAAAAAGCATTCCATATTTCAGGGCGCCTGGGTGGCTCAGGGGGTTAAAGCCTCTGCCTTCAGCTCAGGTCATGATTGCACGGTCCTGGGATCGAGCCCCGCATCGGGCTCTCTGCTCAGTGGGGAGCCTGCTTCCTCCTCTCTCTCTGCCTGCCTCTCTGACTACCTGTGATCTCTCTCTCTGTCAAATAAATAAATAAAATCTTTAAAAAAAAAAGCATTCCATATTTCTTTCTCCCTGTATGATGAAAAAAGACTATGTTTTATGAATTTTTAAAAATCCCAGTGTCTGTCACAATAATGCATATAATTGTCACTTAGAAAAGGTTTTATGACTCTGAGATGAATAGAAAATAACACAATTGTTATTTTGTTATTATTTGTTACATAATAACAACAGCATATATAATATATAACATCCACATAAGACAATAATAATAAATAATAACAGCATTTATTAGGTACTTATGAAATCATGTGTTTATAAACTTATGTCCATTGTTTTATTTAATACTCAGAACAAACTGTTCAGGTAGATACTATGATTATCCCCATTTTAAAGATGGGATAACTGATGATTTGGGGGATGTTTCTGAGGGACTGTTGTGAAGTTTCAGGGTACCAAGTAAGAAAACATAAAATATTTATAGGGAGGTTATAGAGGTTCCAGCTGAAGGTGGGCTACGTGAGTTCGTGATGAAACTCAACACAATTGCTGTGTTTTCCTCCGCAGTTCTCTGCAGCCCAAAACAGCTGGTAGAGTTGACCTCATCTTAGAATCCATGTGGACATTATTCCTTGTATGTTTCCTTGGACCTCATGGGCGTGAGCCATCTGATAAAGGGGGACAAGTTAATGAAAGGAGATGTAAACAACTGAAATGTGTTCTTCAGTCTGGTGGAGACAAGTAATTATCATTGGCTCTTGAGTCGTTGAGATACTTAAAAGCTTCATCTGGGTGTGTTTCACCCCACCCTCTTCAGTAAAACTATTTGGCTCCTGGCCTATACGATCTTAACTTCATTCAAGAAATACTGGTTAAGGAGATTCAGGAGGAGCCAGTGGGAGGCTGGTGAACTTGACAACCTAGGTAGCCTGTTTTTGTGCAGCTTGTGTTTTTGTGCAGCTCAACTGCTGACTAATAGGTGTAGGGGGTAGAGGAGGAGAGAAGAATCCTCACCCAACAAAGAACTGGGCCATTTGGGTGGAGTTGCTTGGGTCATTCATCAGAAACTATCAAATATATATGGTCCATCTCTCATAGAACGAGGGCAGGGCAAAGATCCTAGCTGTAAAGGTAAAGGCTGCTCTCTTTGACCAAAGCCAAGTCTGTTTAGAGAAAGGTAGAACGGTTTGTATGATCTTTCCTATACAGGGGAAGGTGAAGCTGGTGATAATAGATACCTTTTATTTTAATTACCTGGAACAAGGAAGAATGTGGTATTATGCCAGCTCAGCACTTACAGTTTTTGCATTCAGTCTGCAAAAACAGCTTGTTCAAATTGTGCTGTTAGAACTTGCACTGGGATCTGGACAATGGAACATTCTGAAAAGAAAGCAGAGCGAGTGGAGAGAAGGTTCAATATGGTGTTACCTAGGGAGCAGGTAGAGGAAGTCCTGTGTTTGCGTGGGCAAGGAAGGCTCTGGCTCGCTCTCAGCTTGCTCTCTGCACACTGACTCTGCCTGTAATACTTTAAAAAGTCTCCCTCGCAGGTCACACCCAAAGAGATACCAAATTATTGATTTAGAAGGCAATTTGGACATCAGAAGTTTTAAAAGCTCTGCAGATGATACTAATGCACAGTCAAGCTGAGACCCCCTGTTTAGGGGGCAACAAGTCTGAGGGTGAAATGAGAAGAGGTCTCAAAGGGGAAAGGCTGTTGGTGTCCTCCCAAGTGCTAAACAGAGACCTAGTACCAGTAATAGGAAGGGATAAGGAGGCAGTTGGGCTCAAAGGAAAGAAGAATGAGGGCTTTGAGCTGTCCTGAAGATGCAGGTAGTGTGGAGGGAAAGGAGCTTTGATGACTGGATGCAGTTAAGGAGAAGTCCACCCAATGGCTGGAAATGGTGAACAAGGCCAGCAATGAGCCAGCTGTACCTGGACAACCAGCAGCCCATCAAGCCCCTCACCCTCCACTCAGAGCAGTGCTCATTCTCTCTCTTTTTCTATATTGGGCTTCCCCATAAGATTTCCTTTGAAGAAGATTTGCTAAAAAAAAAAAAAAAAAAGAAAAAAAGGTTTTAAAACCACTTAACTAGTTGACCTTTAGGGCTATTACAACTCTGAAATTCTATGGTATGAAATCCTGTTTGATGTTTTCTAAGAAATCAGTCTACTGATTGATGCATTCTTCCGAAGTCTGGGGAGGAAGGAAGGAGAGCGTGAGAAGCATGGAAAGTGTGAGTAGAAGAGGGAGGGCTTCTCTTAACTAGGGCCCAGATGCAGGAGCCCTCACCTGATCAGGTTGAGAATTACCTGGGAGCTTTTTAATAAAACCCCCTCCCAAACCAATTATATTGGAGTCTTACCATCTGGAGATGGTGTCTGGTGATGCGTATTTCCAGTGGTTGACCAGTGGTTGACAGCCACTGGTTAATAGGTGACCATGTTCTGTATACATGTGTACACATTAGACAAACTCCCACATTTCAGGTGCATCAGAATCACCTGGAAGACTTGTTCAAACACAGACTGCTGAGCCCTACCACCAGAGTTTCTGATTCAGTGGCTCTGTGACTCTCAGGCCCCAAATTTGCTACTAAATGTAGTGTGGTATCTTGGTGGATTCTGGAACAGAAAAAACAAAACAAAACATTGGGGAGCAACTGAGAAAAGAATGTATCAGTGTGGGTTCATTGGTTGTGGCAAATGTATCTTACTTACCTAATTTGATAACAAGTGGGGAAATGGTGTGGTGTACATGGTATTCTCTATAATATTACTGTGCTAATTATAATAATTCTGTAAATCTAAAACTGCTCTACGATAAACAGAATTTATTAAAGCAGGGCAGGGAGGGGTGGGGCTTCTTGGCTGTTATAATACAAACCATTCTTTTTAAAAAATTTTTTATTTAGTTTTTAACTTTTAATTTTTAATTTTTTCAGTGTCCCAAAATTCATTGTTTATGTACTACACCCAGTGCTCCATGCAATACATGCTCTCCTTAATACCTACCACTAGGCTCACCCTTCCCCCCTCCCCTCCCCTCTAAAACCCTCAGTTTGTTTCTCAGAGTCCACAGTCTCTCATGGTTCATCTCCCCCTCTGACTTCCCCCAATTCACTTTTCCTTTCCTTCTCCTAATGTCCTCCATGTTATTCCTATGTTCCACAAGTAAGTGAAACCATATGATAATTGACTTTCTCTGCTTGACTTACTTTCACTCAGCATAATCTCCTCCAGTCCCGTCCACGTTGATACAAAAGTTGGGTATTCATCCTTTCTGATGGCTGTGTATATGGACCACATCTTCTTTATCCATCCGTCTGTTGAAGAGCATCTTGGTNCATCCTTTCTGATGGCTGTGTAATATTCCATTGTGTATATGGACCACATCTTCTTTATCCATCCGTCTGTTGAAGAGCATCTTGGTTCCTTCCACAGTTTGGCGATTATGGACATTGCTGTTATGAACATTGGGGTGCCTGTGGCCCTTCTTTTCACTACATCTGTATCTTTAGGGTAAGTACCCAGTAGTGCAATAATGCAAACATTCCTGATGGCAGGTGTAGAGTTGTTGTCTTTGAAGAGTACCAAGGAAAAATAATCAAATAATTGTATTTTCAGTGCGAATGAATCCTCGTTCTGAATAAACTATATAAAATATCTTTAATTACTTTTATTTGTATTTGTGTGACTTTAAAATGATTCTTAGGGATGTACTTTAAATATATATGTATAGACATATATAATACACACACACACACACACACACATCTCAGCATATTTATAACTAAAAGAGAAGGTAACTGGTTCCTCTCTACTTTACTATAGCCATGCAGAGGAAGTACAATCCTAGACAAGAAAAGTACCTGTTGCAATGATTTAAAATTCTTAGTAGAAATTTTCAACCTTTTGGATATGATTATCTGGAAACCACTTCAGTGGTTCTCTCTCCCTCTTCCTCTTTTTGGATCTTCTAAGACAATCTGCTCAAGGTGGTCTGGATAAAGCAGAATCCTCCAGGCAATATTTTCCTGCTGGTTTGTAGTTATGGATTACCTTACGTCACTGGCTTCAGGAGTGAACCTTATTGAAATTCTCATATATTCATTTCAGTTTTAATGTGTCCTTGGAATACCATGGGCTCACAGTTGTGTGTGTGTGTGTGTCTGTGTGTGTGTGTATTCCCTGGGGGAATAACCCAATCACTTTCTGGTTATGTGTGTATATTAAATATCCAATATTGATGCTATTTCCTCAACTTGGTTTTAGGTCTTCTCAGCCTTTATTATTGGTTGTTCATAGTCCCTACCATAGTACCTTGCATGGTTCAAAATAGTAAGTAGCAATTACACCTGGAAAAGAGATAATAATTCAAGGCCAAATTAAATGCCCCATGTGCAGTTACAGTGGATCGGACCTAGCAGACACTATTTACATTTTGGTAGGTTTGAACCACTTATCTTTCCTTTCCACCTCCACCCCCAAAGATTTATTTATTTATTTTACAGAAAAAGCATGTGCATGCAAGTGGGAGGAGGGACAGAGGGAGAGGGAAAGAGCATCTCAAGCAGACTCCTTGCAATCTCAAAATCCTGAGAACATGACCTGAACCAAAATCAAGAGCCAGATGCTCAACCAACTGAGCCAGCCAGGCACCCGCCATTTATCTTTCTTATCAAGTGACTTAACTGTACATTTGTAGATGTTAAACGAGGAAATCAGAAGAACTCTAAGAGATTGGCAGTGTCTAAATACCAGCTTTAAGGTGAGAACTCAGATACCTGATTCATCTTCCAACCAGGCAGGGGATTCTAGGGGATAAGACTGGAAGGTTAAATGTGAAACTCTAAATTTGAGGTAAAAAAATCTCATCTCCTGGACTTTCCTCTTCCTAAACTGAGCAGCAATTCTGGAAACAGTGATAGCTAAACTTTAGAGAGCTTTTCTGGGGTTACGGTACACCATTCTGATAAGCTCATTTCACCCTCACAAAGGCACAGAGAGGGTAAGCAAATTGCCAACACTCACACAGCTTGGAGTAAAACCAGGATCCCAGTTTCGGTTGTTTGGCTTCAAAGCCCCTACTCTAAAAACAGTTGGATCTCCTGCCTCTCTTGGAGAGTTCACCAGAAGTCTCACTCTTGACTAGCTTGGCTAGAGGGTGTCCTCCAGGATCCGGACTGGAACTGCCCAGGGACCTCCACAACAGCCTAAGGCCCAGAAAGAGAAAGTCCCGTCACTTAGCTTACCTCCATCCATCCTGCTTCATACATGACCACCACCTCTATCACCACCAGCAACTGGCAAATAATGATGGAGTTCTGTGCTAGGTACTATGGATACAAAAATGCAAAGGAGACTGTCATTCTAACCTCTGGAACTATGGAGGAGGTAGACACCTGAGCAAACAAGCTGGCAAAATCCCAAACAGCCTCTGGAAAAGGCCCAAAGAAAGAGCCGTGGGAGCCGGGATGGGCAGGGACCCACTTTGCCTTGATTCGCAGCGCCGTGACTCCCTTCCTCTCTCACTTAGTTCTCCCTCTGTTACTTCCTTGATTTCTTCTACTTACAACTCACAAGCCTAAATGGCAGGGATGTGAAGTTCTCTCCCTACGGTGTTGGGTTGTTTAGAAGGAAGATGTTCTGTCCATCTGATAAATAACTTATAGATGAATAGAGGCTTCAACTCAGCATATGCTTATCTGCTTTTCTCCCCCCAGAAAACAGAGAACATTTGTATCTAAGTTCCTCCTATCCGAGGCTTGCTTTCCAGGGTTTCTGTTACCCCAGCCAGCTGTGGTCTGGAGGTCGATGATCCGCCTTCTGACGTACGTTACAATTCCTACGTCATTCACCTCATTTCATCTTGTCATGTAGGCATTTTATCATTTCCCATCATCACGTGAAGAAGAAAGGTGAGGACAGTACAGTATTTTGAGAGACAGAGAGCCAACAGTCCCATAACTTCTGTTACAATACATTGTTATCATTGCCCTATTTTATTGTTGGCTTTTGTTGTTAATCTCTTCCTGTGCTTAATTTATAAATTAAACTCTATTGTAGGTATGCGTTTAGAGGGAAAACCAGAGAAGATGGAGGGGTCAGTACTGTCCATGGTTTCAGGCATGCGCTGGGGGTCTTGGAACATGTCCCCCAGGGACAAGGGGGACGACTGTAGTCTGTTCCTTCCTCCAGGGCAGGAATCTTCTGTTCCACACGCAGGTATCCTGGCAGCCTTGCCCTCCCTCTGTATCCCTGTCTACCACAACAACAAACAGTGTTGCTGAGGCGTTGTTGTTGACGTGTTACTGTGTTACTTCTAAAAAACACCCTCTTGTCATGGGATAAGCCTCTTCCTGATGATGGATCATTGTTATCTGGCCTGACGGCGGCCCCGTTGCCATGGAGAACCAATGGGATCAGGTGTGTTTTTCGCCTGCATCACTCCCACCCAGCTGAGACAAGGGCTCTTCTGTACGTCATGCGTGGCTGGCCTGTGGCAGCCTGCGGCCAGGCTTTTCCTGCGGGTAAAACCTAATCAACTCATCAGCTGGAGATAGTATCAAGACCTCTGTTTGGTACGTTAATAGTGACAGACAGGCTTCTACAATTAATAACACAGAACCCTTTAACAACAAAGCTGTTGTGGGTGCAGAAAACACTTTAGTCACCAGATATGGGATGAGAGGGCTTGTGTTCACATAAACACAACCTCACGTCACTACTTGCCACCGCAAACTGTTTTGTTCTCGAAGTCTGCGCTCATCCTCTCTTCTTGATTTCCTACATAACAGCATTCTCAGTTTACGTGCCCTCTGGCAAGTGCAGCAAGCACTGTTTCCTGTTTCTAAACTTGTAGACAACCATTCATATAACTCTTAGTTGTCAGTTTTAACCAGATAACATTGGCCCCTTCTTGCTGCTCTTTTANTGCGGGCCTCGATCCCAGGACCCTGGGATCATGACCTGAGCCGAAGGCAGCGGCTTTAACCCACTGAGCCACCCAGGCGCCCAACATTGGCCCCTTCTTGCTGCTCTTTTGTCTTTAGCTTAGGTTTAAGAGGACTCCAGAAGTAAAGCTGTTGATTTATTTGATAGAATAGTCTTCATTAATTTAACGCAACTTCCATAGAACTTGTAGTTTTCAAAAGGCAGTGAGGAGAAGTACATGTCCCCGTTCGGAAAGCCTAAAACAACAAGTGATAACAAGGCTAATGATTTGAAAGTGTTAAAGCCATATTATGCTTTAGTGTTTCTTCTCTGTCCAAAGTGAAGGCAAGAAGGAATCATCAGTGTAATTTTAACTGGCAGACAACCACCCCAAAAAGAAAACTCTTAAGGACAGCAAATAGGTCACTGGTCAGAATCAACAGGGCCTGGGCATTTTAGGTCAAAAACTTTTTAACACTTCTCACAAATTGTGTATACTCTTGCAATAAAGTTGATTGACAAGGTCAATTGGCTTCATTCACTGATGAATGTTACTGATGTAAAGTTACTATGTGCTAGATGCCAAACTAAGCTCTTTCTCTTAAGATGCTAACATTCTGAAGCGCCTACAATGTATAAGAAGCATTGATTAAAGTAAAACATGCTTATCCAACAGTTTGAAAAATGCACTAAAGCAGAGGAAAACCTGTCCCTCGGGGGCAACCACCATTAATGGGGGGAGTGTGTTCCTGCTTTTTGTTGACTGTGCACATGTGTGTTTTAATCAAAGCTGCCAGTGTACCATTTATATAGTTTATCATTTACTTTTTCTTTGCTTAGTTTTTTGTTTTTACCAACTCTTCACAAATAAATGGTTATATAATGTTTATCTTCTTTGTAACAGATATTCTCTTTTTTACCATGAACATGCTGCATAGATCCCAGGTTTCTTCACTGCCAAGTCAAAAGTTTGTCTTGACCACACTAATTAAGTTTCTTTTGGAAATGTTAACCTCACTTAGTGTTTTGGGACGGCTCTACCATTCTCTTGGAGATATAAATACACACACACACACACACACACACACACACCCCTATCCTGGAGCCTGACACTGACTAAAACTGGAGACCTGGGCTCTTCTGGTCTTCAGTCCGACTTGACCGTCATGCTCTGCTCCCTGCCATGCCCTTGCGGTACATTCAGAAGTGTTTTGGGGGTGGTGGGGGGGGAAGATATCCTCCTGATAAGAGAGGCTTTCATATCTTTGCTGGTGAATTCAAGACTTGGTGACTAATATTTAACTTACCTTAGCACCTTCACAGCCATTCTCCCCTTCTGGGAAGACTGGTTTTCTCCCCAGAGCAGGGCTAGAGGAGGAGTAGAAATAGGGGAGGGTGGGGACATTGGACCCTTCCTAACATCTCCCCTCTCCCAAGAAGGCAACTCCAATTTGGCGCCTCCTAGATCCTTATCTTCCAAATAGAGGCTTGGACTCTCTTCAGTGCCCCTCAGAAACACAAGGGCACTCTTCCCTGAGTTGGGAAGGGTGGGGATTGTCTAAGCAGGGTTAGAAAGCAGAGCTTGGATCTGTTGGTTTCCATGTTTTTGAGTAAGTAAAGAAAGCAAAAATTTTTACTCTTGAGTCTCCTCAGATGATAGAATAAAATAGAAACTATTCTAATTGTATTTTCATGTAATAGATGTGGCCTAATTTATCAGACCATTGCCCTCAGGACAAAATCTGAACTTCTAATGTGATATACAGGCCTGTTCCCATTTGGCCCTATCTCATCTTGCACCCCTGCTCCATCCCTGCTGATCTAAAGGATTCTCCAGCCAATATTTATCTCCAGGTCTTTGCATGTACCGTTCCCTTTTGCTGGAACACTTTTCCCTTCTGATTAACTTTTTCACATTTTAGTTTAAATGTCACTTCCTTTGATGAAGTTCCCTCTGCCACGAGCTTCTGTAGCAAATGTCATAATTACTTCATTAACTGCTTATCACCTTCCAAACTGTAGGTTTTGCAAGGATAAGAACCATGTCTGTGTTGCATTTGGCTTCTGTTCTAGCTCAGTGTTTGACATATTTTAGATACTCAATGAAATACTGAAGTGATTAGTGGACATTTAGGAGGCATCCGGTTTTTCTTTTATAAGCAATGGTGAAATGAGCAACTTTTATGCATGATTATTTGTCCATGATTTGGAATTTTCAAATTACTTTCTGACGATAAATTCTTGGAAGTAGGATTAATAGGTCAAAGGATATAAACGTCTTTGAGGCCCCTTGAGAAACAACAGATTGCTTTTCAGAAAGTTTTACACTCCTACCAGCAGTGAATGAGATTTCCTGTCTCATTGTACTCTTATCAGCACCATTAGGAAAAGAAATTATTTTTTGCTAACTTGATAGTAAGAAAGGTTCCCTTCTGCTTGTTTCAATTTTGTTGTGGCTAAGTAGTAAGATGGATGGTTTTCATTTATTTTAAAATTCATTTTTAATTGCTCTATTACAAATTATGAGGTGTCTCTTCCCATTTTCAATCTGAAATTTTCATGTTTTTCTAATCAATTTTCATAAGCTCTTTATGTTTTAAAGATGTTAGATATTATCATTATATTCATTGTAGATCTACCTCTCTATTTATTTTTATTTTTTTAAAAGATTTTATTTATTTATTTGACAGAGAGAGACACAGCGAGAGAGGGAACACGGGCAGAGAGAGTGGGAGAGAGAGAAGCAGGCTCCCTGCCAAGCAGAGAGCCTGATGTGGGGCTCGATCCCAGGACCCTGGGATCACAACCTGACCCTAAGGCAGACGCTTAACCACTGAACCACCCAGGTGCCCCTACCTCTCTATTTAGATGTTTATATTTCTATCTCATGTCATTAAGTTCAATGTCTTTAGGCAGTCAGGTCTCTCTCATCATTTCCCTTGGGATTTCTCATGTGACTTCTTCTTTTTTTTAAAATTTATTTTATTATTATTATTATTTGCCCCAGGGGTACAGGTCTATGAATCATCAGGCTTATGCCTTTCACAGCATTCACCATAGTCATGTGACTTATTCTTAGGGTGCCTGTCACCATTGGTGACCAAATAAATATTCAACTACTTTTTCTTTTTTCTTTTTTTTTTAAAGATTTTATTTATTTATTTGACACAGAGAGAGAGATCAGATCACAAGTAGGCAGAGAGGCAGACAGAGAGAGGAGGAAGCAGGCTCCCTGCTGAGCAGAGAGCCCGATGCGGGCCTCGATCCCAGGACCCTGAGATCATGACCTGAGCCGAAAGCAGAGGCTTTAACCCACTGAGCCACCCAGGCGCCCTCAACTATTTTTTCTTGGCCTGTATACAGTTAGATGCCTTTGCCTGTGTGTGTGTACTTACATGTGTGCATTTCTGTGCATACGTTTTTGGGTCTCAGTCATTGAGAATTTAATGGAAAGGGGGAAGGATCTCCTTTTGCCAAAAGGACTGGCCAAGTGTCTCGGTAATCTTTTCTCTCCTAATGGTTTAAGGTGTCTCTTTTCACTCATTTAAAAACAATTTCATTTAGCTTTATTGTATCTTCCTGGAGTGGGCCAGGTCTGTTTTCATCATTCTAAGTATCAGGGAGAGACTTTGAGTGGGTAAGGTAGTCTTCTTCTGCATTTGTTCTCTTCTGGCTCTGTTGTTCTCTCTGATTTGCCTACTGGGTGCAGACTCACTGAGGCTAAACTCTGAGGCATTAGGGAAAGTTGGAACTCAAGATCTGAAACTGGTCAAGGCACAGTGCATTTGCATGAAAACCTACCAGGCTAATCCAGTCATATTAATAAATGCCTCTCTGGCATCATCAGAGCGTAGCTTTAGTTTGTCTGCTACCAGATTTAAGAACACATGGCTGATGAACAGATGCCCATTAAGAAGTAAGTACTATGACAAGGACACCATTCCTAATATTCAAGAGACCTGAGTCTCTATGGTGATGGTTTCTTCTTTTATAGAACATTGCACAGTTGTACAAAGGGGGGGAATGCCAGTCTTAACTAACTGAGACAAGAGTTGACAAAATGTTTCCTTTACAGGAAGCCACTAGCCACACACTCAGAAAGGTGGGTGGGAGTAGACATCTCTATATTAAGTTAATTTGCTCTTTCTCTCTCTTTCTCTTTCATTCTTTCTTCCTCACTTTTTTTGCTCCCTACCTTCCTTGCTTGCTGGCCTTTGACGCAGTTATAGAAATCATAGTTCTTGCAAATTGGGCCCTGAAAAATGAGTCACAGAATTTAACATCGCACGTTATGAAGCATTATCAATATCACTTTTTTGCATTTTCCATAAATGGAACATTGGAAATAGAGGCAAATAATTATTTTTAAATTTCATGAAGCAATGGGAGGGTAAGCATCTAACTTCAGGAAAGTACTGTAATTTATATCAAAATTCTATAGGATTTAAAAAGAAGCATTTTAAGAGTCTCCTCAAACCCTGCCCAAAAATGTGGATCTCTGTTTTAAAATAAATTAGTTCAATCTTTATCCCAAATTCAAATACAATGTTTTTTTCTCCTCCTGAATCGTAGACAAATCTAATTAACCCTTCTTTTCTTTGTTATTTACTATATAATATATAATATATACTAATAGATATATATTATATCTATTATAATTTCTGCTGCTGGATGTGTGTTTGGATGGGGTTGGGGGTACTACAAAGACTGAAAATTTTCTAAAGTGTTATAGTTTTATTTGCAAGTGATAGACAGCAAGTAACAGAGACCAACTCATACCAGCTTAAACCTGTTCCCCAGCTCCTACTCCCCCTTCCTCTACCTTCCTTACCTTGTACTTTTTCTTTTTTCCCATAGCACTTATCACCCTCTAATATACTATCATTTTACTTGTTATACTTATTGTCTATTGTTTGTGTCCTTCGTAAGGACAGGGATTTATGTCTGTTTCATGCATTAATGCATTCTAAGTACCTGATACCATATCTGGCACATAAGTAGACACACAATAAATATTCATTGAACTCAATTTCATCAGCTGACATCCCTGGAAAGTCCAGGTTTCTGCTGAGGTGGGGTCTTCAATGTCATCCAGGACCTAGTTTTCATTGTTTTCATTGTCTTCTTTGTTTTCCTTAGTGCTGGCTCTATCCTAAGCCAGGCTCCTCTTATGGTCTGCAGATAGGTCTAATCCCAGGGCTTCCCATTCAAATACAGCAGGGGGGACATAGAAGGTTTATCCTGCACTCTCAGTGAAAGTCCAGAGAGTCCCTCGGAAGTAACTGGCTTAGGTCACTATCACTGTGACCAGGACAATGGATGTGCTGATGGCAGAGCCTAGGCTACATGTTCCTCTTTACCAGCAAGATGGAATTAGCCTTTCAGGAATCACATGGGTTCCCAAACAGAAATTGAGGGGCTGCTGGAAAGGGGAAAGTGGAAAATGCCGGTCCACGCTACATAGCAAGAAGTGCACTAACCGGTAAGGATTTACTATTACAAGCAAACAGAATTTGGGAAATCCCCTCTCTGTTCTTCCTAGTTTATGTGATCAGAGCTGAGATTAGACTCAGTTTATGTGGTTAGATTGAGTTTGTTTTCTCACTTTTTGGCAAGTTTGAGATTTTCTAAAAGTTGAAGGAATCCTCTAATGGAATTCAGGAGAGCAAACAAACAAAAAGCTGACTTTAAGGACTTAAAAAAATTGTTTCCTCTTCATTCTTCCCATTGATAGAAGTTGCCAGAGTTGTAAGAAAAGCAGTCACTTCACCCCTTTTCATTCTTATTCTGCACTGGCTCACCAGATACTGATACTTCTTCACTTCCATCTTGGACTTATTGTCCCAGTCATGTAGCATAGACAGAGGCTCCAAGTTTGTAGCCACTGGCCATGCATGAAGGATGCTGCCCAGAGTTGCTCCTGGCAAGGCAGAACTCACTGATGCTTGGAGAGGACCAACTCACAGTGATAATGTCTCCTTCCTTACCCTTCCTTGCCCCTATATTTATTTATTTTAAAGCATTTTTAAAGATTTATTTATTTATTTTTAGAGAGAGAGGGAGAGTGCACATGGGTGGGGGAGGGGCAGAGGGAGAGAATCTTCAAGCAGACTCCCCACTGAGCATGGAGCCAAAGGTAGGACTCAATCCCATGTGAGATCACGATTTGAGCAGAAACCAAGAGTCCTATGCTCAACCAACTGAGCCATCCAGGTGCCCTATCCCTGTATTTATTAACTCAGTATTCACACCCATGTACAATTGTATCTAATTTGGCTATCTGTAATTTTATTATACAGGGACGCGTTACTATAAGTGTTGGAGATGGTGCAGTTTCCTAAGTTATATAGCAAGTCTGCGTATGTGCCAGAAGGTGTAATTCAGACTCCAGGATCTTGGTCATAAGGGAAGCACTCTCATTTTCTCATACCTCCGCTTACAGAAATAATATAAGTGATCATTATTTTCATTACTCCAGCTGGCTCCTCAGTACAATATTGTTCTTTTGGAGTAGTGTTAATCGAGCATGAATTACTCTGAGAAGGAAATGTGACCATATATTGATGCATGGTCCGGTCCCTGCCTGCCTCCACAACTCCATCTCATGCTGATTTCCCCTTTTGTCTTTTTATTTCAAACACATTAGCCTTTAACTAACTGAAAGAACCTAAAATCTTTCCTTCCTTAGGGTCTTAAACTGTCTGGATTCAAGTTCCGCCTTTACCACTTGTTCACTGTGTAACAAAGGTATTATTTATCCTGTCTGTGTTTCACTTTACTCATCTGCAAAGGGGGCTAGCAAGAGTTCTACTTCACAGACTCTGCGTTAGCATTAAAGGATGTATGTGAAGTTCTTAGAATGTTCCTAGTTCATAGTAATTAAAAATGTTAGCTGCTGGGTTGCCTGGGTGGCTCAATGGGTGAACCGCCTGCGTTTGGCTCAGGTCATGGACCCTGGGATCAAGACCCGCATCAGGCTCCCTGCTCCGCGGGGAGTCTGCTACTCCCTCTGTCCCTCTCCCCCTCTCATGCTGTCTGTCTCACTTGCTCTCTCAAGTTAAAAAAAAAAAAAAAGTTAGCTCCTCCCCCTCTTTCTGTTCTTTCCTCCCTCCCTCCCCCATTTCCTCCCTCCTTGAAGAAACCCCTTCCTTTTTCCAAGTATGGATGTCTGGATTCTTTTTTTTAATTGAAGTATAGTTGATACCCAATGGTGCAGTAGTTTTAGGTGTACAATGTAGCAATTCAACAAGCTCACAGCTCACAGCAAGTACAGCTACCATCTGTTACCATATGACACTATTATAATACCACCGACTGCATTGCCTATGCTGTGCCTTTCATCTCCATGCTCAAATATGGATTTCCAATGTCTTAGTTGATGTATAAACTGTAACTACTACTTCAGAGGTCTTTTCTGAACACCCTGCCTGAAGTAGCTCCTTCTCTATTTTCTCTCACACCTCTTGCTTTCCTGCACTGTACCTATTGCAATGTGCAGTTATGTATTTATTTGCTTTAACTTACTTGTCCATTATCTTTCTCCATGAATGGACTGAAAATTCCAATAGCATGGTCCTTGGCTGTTTCAGTCATCACTGTATATATTGCATGTGTCTGCACACCATAGGGAGTCAATAAATATTTAAGAATGAAAGCCTCAGTCCTCTGAACAGGAGGGGAACTGCAAGGGGAAACTGAAATTCTGAATCATTAGTAATTCTGTAAAATACTGGGCCAGAAGCCACACCGCTGGGTACCCACACTGGGGTTGGGCTTGGGGATGAGGGAAGGGAGCATCCCTTCTATCTAAAAGAGAATGTGTGCAACTTGAACATCTCCAGTTTCCAGGGGTTCAACTGCAGAAGTGGAGGGAAGTGCCAAGAAGGAGACAGTGGTGGCTATTGAATGGCTGGGAGAGACCTCAGACTAGCTTCATGTAAGTATCTGATTCAGTAACACATGGAAGATACCTACTAGGGACCTCCGGAAGTATTTGGAAAACACCTTTCAGGGAGGGTTGAAGGTCTGCTGTTCCCACGCTCTGAAAGAACCGGGGGGTCCTGAGTTGGTATTCTCATCTCTACAGTTGGGTAAGGCCAGAGGAAACTGGAATTACAGTATTAGTATTATCATGCGTAGGACTCATCTCTATGAGCAGCTTCAGAGAGACAAATAGTCCAGTCAATGTCCATTGCTTGTTCAGTGAGGAATGTCACAGTAAGGGAACAAAGAGCACAGTTTTATCAAAACTCCCATATTTTCACCCATGTGAGTTTAACAGGGTGTAGAGTGTATTGATGAGGAAAATGGATCATTTTCTATTGTACTGAAAGCTTTTAAAAAAAAATCACATTTCCAGCATTACCCAATAGAAAAGAACGTGGAATATGTTTATCTTATATTATCTGGACAACTGGGAAAAGGGCAAGCTGATAAGCATATTTAGTAACCTAGGGAAATATTCACACTGACACTTCTAACGGAGAGGGTGATCACCTCAGAGGAAGTCACGCCTATGCTCTTTGTAAGCCTTACTAGTTCCATTTTAAAAACTTTTAACAGCAGTGTCTAACAGAAAATGTGAACCACCCTCCTCCCCTGTTGCTTAGCCAATCCTATTCCTTACAGGCAAACACTATTTTTTTAAAGATTTATTTATTCGTTTGGAAGAGGGAGAGAGAGAAAGGTCAGAGGGAGAGAATCTTCAAGCAGACTCCCCGCTGAGCCCAGAGTCTGACGTGGGCCTTGATCTCAAGACCCATGAGATCACAACCTGAAACCAAGAGTCATACACTTAATCAACTGAGCCACCCAGGTGCCCCAAAAAGCAACCAGTAGTAAGTCAGGCTTGTGAGCATTCTCTCAGTCTTTCCACTCTTTCCACTCACACATACTCCCATCACTTATCAACTTTTGATTGATAGACATCCTTTATCAATAGGCTGTTTCCAGTACTTCTTGTCTACAGACAATGCTGCAAAGTGGGCGCTTGTATGAATATCTTTGTATATATTTTAGGTTATCTATAAACTAAATTCTTAGATGTGTAATAGCTGTGTCAAAGTTATGTGTGTTGAGAATTTCTGATTGCATGTCTGCTTCTGAATGCTGATGTGGGCACCCTAATTCCTTTGGTCTGAGTTTGGACTAAACCTTTAACAGCCATTCTGGCTCTTACCATGGTTTAAGTCTAAGGTTTTCAGGCTCCTCTAGATGATGGCTGCTTTACCCTGACTTCTAGGCTGTGATTTTGAGAGTGATTCTTGATTCTAGAAGCAAGCCAGAGAGAGGAGAAAGATGAAAAGCAAGTGAACAAATGTGGCTGAAAACAAACATGTATTTTCCATAAATATCAAAAGAGGACAGAACTGATCCACTGTGGGCTAAATAGCCTTAGCTATCACAATAGGATGGAGCTAAAAGTGCGGTTTTTACTATGAGCAGAGAGCATAGATGTTCGAACTAAGTAAGTCTTATATTTAAAGAGATTAGATTTCTTTATACCTACTGGAGAGCATCATACCAGGGTTGGCACCAGCCCAATACATATCCTTTGAGCTGTATTCCTGTGACTGTGTCATCAGCTGGTTTCATAAGAGAACATGGCCAAACCTGTCCCATCCTTGGCTGAGGATCCTTTTAGGAAAATCCAGGGTGCTGCTAAATTGTCGTAGGTGACTCAGGCAATAGAATTCTGCCTTTGAGTCAGGGCAGAATGTTATCTTTGCCCTTATGTGGGGGTTTAGTCACTGAAGCCAGGTTCTAAAGTCATATTTAAGGATCTATAAGCATTTCTTACAGTATTCGTTATCTTGAAAAAGCAGGCTCATTTTAATCAAAAGATTTGTCAACTATTTCCTAAAGATTCTACTTCAAGTGTAGTTGAAGATGTTGTTATTCATTTCCTTTCTAGGAATAATAGGTTTGACCCTGGAGAATGATCACCATGTTTCCATCTGTAACTCAGATAGAACTAAGATATCTGAAGCCCAAGACAGAAGATTTAGAGTGTTCCTAAATAAAAACCAAGAGTTAATCACACACCAATTCTCCCTGGATAACTGGCAAAACTTCTCCTTACTACAATTTCGAACTTTTTCCAATTTAATTCAGTAGTACAAGATCCTCAATCAATATTACTGAAATTTCCTAAATTTTATGAAATGAACAGTTGAGGAGTGCTCAAAAAAGCACTAGGTTTCATGGGAAGGAATATAGAAAACTGAAATAATTTCTTAAACAGGACATGTAAACATGCATATAGATACCGGTTGGAATTTCTCTGAAAAAGCATGCCAAGAATAACTTCAGCGAATGCTCTAAAGATAAAAACCCCGACCTGCACACATGCCTTTCTCTTTGGGGCTTAAATGTGCTGACCCAAGATGTTAATAGCTACATTTATTTCTTTAACATAAATCTATATTTTTGCCAATCAAGAAATGTTGGGATAAAGAAGTAGATATACACATGATATTATAGAGCTTATAGATGAGTATGTCTTGTCTAGAATTCCCAAATGATCCATCAAGCATTATATTGAATATAAATTACTATTTCTGTTTCCAGCCAAACTTTCATCCCAGTATGATGACTTTACTAGCACATTACATGGAAGTGTGAGAGCCTGTTTAAGTGATTATCATACTCTGGTTCTGTGGCTGAGAAAGCAAATTGCCCCCAATATCTAGCTTTTTTCCTTCCTCAGTAACAGACTATCTGTCACATGGATAGGTCCATGGCTATGCAGAAAAAAAGATTGCATTTCTTAGGCTCCCTTGCAGCCAGGTGTGTCTGAGTGATGAACTTCTGACTAATGGGATATAAGGGGAAGTGCCATGTGGGTGGTAACTTCTGGGAACTTTCCCTGAAAGACCAATGGCATCTGTACTCTAAGTCCTCTAGGCTTCTTTTCCCTCTCTTGCTACTTGTAAGGTAGGTCTGATGGTGACACCTCCCTCTTGGACCAGACCTTTAGAACCGAAGCTTGGGGACAGCAGAAGAGATAGCTGGATGGAAGCTGGGTCCCTGAAAAATTTGGGTATCAGAGCTGCCATACTAGACCCAGGTTCATACCTCCAGGCTTTTATATGAGGAGACTTCTATCTTTTCTTAAACCACTGTTAATTTATAGACAATTCCTGTTATTCATCACCTATTCTTTTCATGGACATTAGCCTGATTTCCTTGATAAAAAAACCTGATTTTTAAAAATTTATTTATTTATTTATTTATCAGTGAAATCATTATCAGGCTTGGTCCAGCAAATGGACAGGAATGTTTCCGGTTGGGATGACATTGAAAAAAAAAATCCAGAATGGAAGCTTGTCCCATGTTTAAATTATACATATGTTGATAGTTGGGGTGATGGTGTTTTGGTTAGAATGGTTACAGGTAACCTAATTCATAGTGATACTGAAATATGTAGAATGCTACCTAATATTTTAATAGGAGTGGCTCACAAATGTTCCCTTACCTTTACTACATCAGGGTCAGTGAGCCTCCCTACTTTAGATCTCAAAGGGCTTGACTGTGCAATTCCGCCCCATCCCCCACCAAACGTGCCTCTTGTTAGGAGCTGTAAGAGTATACATTTACCCTTCTACCCACATCTCTAATTTACCTGCTTTTTTTTCTCTTTTCCAAATAATTTTCATGCCAACAATCCTTAGAAGGAAGAAAAAAGTGAAATAAAAAGAACAAGGCAATACCCTGGCACTGCTAATAAGCCGTATATCTGGATAAATCAGAGGTGGTGACACTGTAACTGGATTATTGTTTTACTGGTCTCTTTAGGGAAAGTGAATGTTTAATTTATTTACATTCTAATGCATTTACATTATTACACCACAATAATATTTTGTTGGATTTTTCCTAAAGCATCAGGTGAGGTAAGTTAGTGTCACTGCTCTCTTATCCTCTTTTAATGAAAAGGACTTTATTTTTTATTTTATTTTATTTTTTTAAAGAGAAAGACTTTAAACTCAAGTAGCTAAAAAATATGCAAGATATTTGCAGAAGGCAGAAGTGGTCTCCAAATTCCTCTAACTTCCTACGGGTTATTCTTTTTTTTTTTTTTAAATTTTCTTTCTTTCTTTCTTTCTTTCTTTCTTTCTTTCTTTCTTTCTCTCTCTCTCTCTCTCTCTCTCTTTCTTTCTTTCTTTTTTCTTTCTTTCTTTCTCTCTCTCTCTCTCTCTCTCTTTCTTTCTTTCTTTCTTTTTTCTTTCTTTCTTCTTTGCCCCAGGAGTACAGGTCTTACATCTTACAGTAAGAATCATCAGGCTTACATCTTTCACAGCATTCACCAGAGCACAAACCCTCCCCAATGTCCATAACCCAGCCACCCTATCCCTCCCCTCCCACCCCCCAGTAACCCTCAGTTTGTTCTGTGAGATCAGGAGTCTCTTATGGTTTGTCTCCTATGGGTTATTCTTATCCTCAAACCCCAACCTTCCCATGATTTTGCTCCAGTGGCTTCCTCAACCCGCGAAGTCTTCTTGTTCATATTTCACATCCGCCCTATCTACCCTCCTAGCTACTTTCCCGTAATTTTGAAATTCCTCTTAAATTCTACTTGCATCACTTCAAATCCCAGAACTAATGCTTCCGTCATTGTCATTTACCTCACCAAAGACATCCCCAAAGTGTGGCTCAAAGGAAGGACCCCCTTGGAGAAAGGGGTTGCCCAAAGAATGATTCATTCACTACAGAGGTGGATTTTTTAAAATGTCATTTTCGTTCGGGAAAGTAGGAAACTGGTTTTCCTGTCTTTTGAAGCATCACCACAAAACCAGAAGCTGAAGAGTAGAGCTTACCATGCTGGAAATTTTCAATGAACAAGGGAAAGAGGTGATCCCAGAGGTCTGAGATCTGAGGAGGAGGTCCCATAGCTCAAGTCTAACCTTCTGTTTCCCTGCTAGCTGAAGAACTGAAGCAGCGTCTCTAACTAACGTGCAGCCGTGAAGTGACTCACGGTCAGCTGACAGAGCAGGAAGTCACCTCAAGCTGCACTGACAGACGGGAAAGTCCAGAGTAGATTGAATGTACTTTTTAAGAAAAGGAAATAAGGCAGTTTGTAGCTGATGGGCTGTGTCACAAGGTTAGAAAGCCCAATTACATTTGATAGTGCCGTGCATATCACTCTCATATATCAATGCATGTATCATATTATATGCATTGATCTGCATATAAAGACATTACTATAATATTTGCAAGCCACACATGTATGTTTTGGTCTTTAAATACAGACCAGATCTCTTGTCAGAAGAATGATATCACCGAGTCTTTCCTGGGCTGGATTAAATAATGAATTAGTTGCTAGGGTTGGCAGGAGTGGTCGTAAGCAAAATTGTGAAGCTGGACATCGTCTCTCTCAGTGTGGCTGCCTGCGTTTGGAGTTCTTCTCTTGTCCCAGGGCTCCAGAAATCTCAGGGGGTCCCTTTTCTTTTGGATGAGAAGAAGCAAACTGTTTCATCAATCAACAAATCTGGAAATACAGGCCGACCTGTGGTGTGCCAAGTACTCTGCAAGAGAGTATGGAAAAACTAGACAGGAAAAGATCTTTCGGGAGCTCTGTCTAGTTGGGTCAATGAGCTGTAAACATATTGATAGGTGAATAGCAGTGTAAGAGATGTCTCAAGAAAGAATATGACGAATTATCCAATAGCAATGTCAGAGGCAGATGTGCTGTGGGCGATAAGAGGAAGGTGAGGTCAGTGTGGACAAGGTTGGCCAGGCAAGTCTTTGTGCCAACAGGGGATGTTGACCTCTACTCCACTTTAAAGCTCTAATTAAGCGGCAAAGATCAAAGCAGTTATCTCCAAATGGCAAAAGCCAAGGTAGATATTTGAGTAGGATGGTGGTGCCGGTATGAGAATCTGAAGATCTGGATTTGTTCTGGTTTCAGAAAGACTACTGAATAGAGAAGCCTCTATTTTCTCATTTGTAGAATGGGTGTAATAAATGCCCTCAATACCATCCAGATTAAGTGAAATCATGTAAATCATAGTGTAAACTATAATTCAAGTAATAAATAAATTATTGCTAATGATGATGATATATTATGATTATAGGAATATAATTTTGCATACAGAGATACTGTTTAACTTTAAGGGCTCAGGCGGCCATTTAAACATTTATACATAGGTTATAAAGAAGAGTTGGAGGCGTGGGAAGTTAACTGTGGATATGAAATCACAACATGCAGGTGACCAACAAGCACACGTATAACCTTGGTTTGAGGTCTTGTTAAAAGCAGGTTGGGGCGCCTGGGTGGCTCAGTCCGTTGAGCATCTACCTTCGGCTCAGGTCATGATCCTGGAGTCCCAGGATCGGGTTCTGTGCTCAGTGGGGAGTCTGCCTCACCCAGCTCATGCTCTCTCTCTCTCTCTCTCTCACTCAAATAAATAAAAAATCTTAAAAAAAAAAAAAAGACCGGGTGAAGGCATTTAAAAAAATATTATAACTAATGCAGGTATTATCTTTCTAGGAATATTTCCATTTTCCCCTAACAATGAGGATAATTTGCTCACAATGTCCAAAATATACATTACATTTTTAACCTGAATGTTTAGAGATTGCACATTGCATCTTACATAGTAGAATGCAGTGTATATTGAATGAGGGAGCTCTGTGAATTTATGATGCTACCTGGTTAATTGCTTCTAATTTGGGGAGTGGGGACCATTTTTTCCCCTCTTCATTTTGATGGGAAAATGCTTGATGTATTTGTAGTGGGATCAAAATTCACACAATATGAATCAAATGTGCATAAAAACTAAAAAGTACATCTTTCTTTGTTTTTCTGTACTAGCTTGCTCAGGGCCCCTGTTTGTTTTGAGAGAATGTGCATCTTTTCCTTGACAATTTCTGTTCTCTCCAGGCTAACAAAGGTTCTTGGGGGTAAATACTGAGCCCATTCAAAGTTCAAACCCTCTTTCAGGACAGTTTCTCCCCTTCGAAGAATTTCCCTCCCTTTCTTCTCTTGGTCTATCCTGGAGGACTGTGTGGAGGCAGAAGAGTGAGAAGAACTCAAGGTTGCCCTCTGCAGCCCCTATCCTTCTGCTGAGGAGTGGGCTCCCTGAGTTCTGGTGTTCACAGAGGGGTGATCAGCCCCACCCTCCTTCGATTTCATGCTAGTGCTCCCTGCTGATGTGTAGGGACCTGCTCCCACAGCCTCCATGGGTCTGTGGATTCCGTACCTTGTCCTTAGGCCTCACGCAGCCAGATGGTCCTCTTTGGCACATTATCTCCTCCCTTTTCCCCCAGTCCCATCCTCTCCTTGCCATCTTAGTACCACACCACTGTGTGTGAGCCCCCTGGGGCCTGGGATGGCCCCAAACTAGCCCATTCCTTCAGGTCAAGATTGCTGGAAATCTGTGAGAACTGGCTATATTCTAAACTCACCCTGTGTTTCCAGGTTCCTCCCCAAACTCTCTAATTGCCCCTATGCTCAAGTATGGCCTGAACCTGCTCCTGTTGGTCTCATCTGGCTCCTTTCTGCAGCCCAGGAAAGCTCCCATGGGGTTTAGTGAATTTGTCCCTTCTTGGGAGCTAAAATCCTCTTGTCTCTCTCCTACCCCAGAATCAGGCCTCCAACGTCCAGTCCATCAGACCACACACATTTTCTTTTTAACCTTTTTTTTCTCACCAAGGCTTGGTTTTTGCAAAACAGGAGTGTTTGTTTTCAGACCTTTGTCTAACTCTAATCTTTTAAGATTCACTTTTAAACAAAGTGCAATGGTGCCTCTCATTCTCATTGAATTCTGTCCATGGATCCAGTGGGAGTGGGTAGTGACTTCTGGGACATTTAAGAAAAAAAGGAATTACAAGAAACAAAAAGATAAAGACTTAACATCTCAAAAATGTTACAGATGTTTAAAGTATTTTGGTAGTTGTGACACTACTATGACGTAGTGAAGGCAACATCAGTCCCCTGGTTGGGACAGGCTTGGTCATTCATTCTGCAACTTAAATGTTCCCGGGTTATGAGTCATTCACAAAATATTTGTTCAACAGCTACTTCATTCCAGACATGGGAGAAGTAGACCATGTTTTTACAATTGGTTGTTAAACAAGCCATAGGTAAACCACCTAACATGAAGATTAATGGGATAGGAATACAGGTAGAATTTTAGAGGCCCCGAACAGTGGAAAACCCTGGAAAAAGACTGAAGTAGGGCCTTGTCAGAACAGTGTGCCACTGTTTGAAGCCAAAGGTGAATACTCTGGGGACCAGAGAAAAGTAACTTTCACCTTCAGGGACCAGAACAAACCTAAAAGGCTCCTGGTAGTTCGCCATACGCAATGAAGGAGCAAGTCCCAGGAGATCCAGCCCTGGAAGGAAAAGAGGAAGGCAGGACAAGGAGGGACCCTACCTATTTTGAACCAGAAGATATATTAACCAGTCCAATTCAGAAAAGTATCTTTTTCTGCTGACTTATTGTACTCTTACCATTTTGGGTCCCCCCCACCTTACTTTTGGTTTTTGTGATTTTTGCTTGCTGGAATCTTGAAACCACTGGTGAATGTTCAAAGAGAAATGAGGGTCTCTAGACCTTCAGTTATTTCTGGTGGCAGATGCCGTTTCCAGGCTCCAGGGAAATGAGGTTAGTGATGTGGAAAAGGAAACAGGTGAGGGTTCAGATTGACTGACTGTGGACACTATTATCCTTTCTGCTTGGATAACTCGGTACAAGCTATTTTAACAAAAATAATGCATGTGCTGTGTAAAGTCTGTACATTTTCTTCCTTAGAAACAGCAGAGTTCTACCAGCCCATCCTTCCTGATACTCTACTGGTAGACGTGACTAATAATGTCATTCTGGCAAAGTGGACTCAATGCTAAGCTAGTTGTTTCACCCACACTAGGCTCATATGGGAAAAGATACTTTTAGTTTAAAGTTAGGGGTATGGAGTGGCACCTGGGTGGCTCAGTGGGTGAAGTGCCTGCATCTTGATTTTGGTTCAGGTCATGATCTCAGGGTCATGAGATCGAGCCCCAAGTCAGACTCCACAGTGAGTGTGGAGCCTCCTTAAGATTCTCTCTCTCCCTCTCTGTCTGCCCTCCTCTCTAAAACAAACAAACAAACAAACAAACAAAAAGCCCAACCAAACAAACAAGAACCTAAATAAAGTTAGGGATATGGGAGTCTTCGGTACTTAATTACAAGGAATTAATCTATAGACCTGCTCTGTTTGATGTAATTTTCACTGCCACTGTGTGGCTTTTTAAATTTAAAATTTAAACTAATTATAATTAAATGGAACTAAAAGTTCAGTCATATTAGCCACAGTTTTAAGTGCTCAATAACCACACGTGGCCAGTGGCACATTGTTATATTGGGCATTGCAAGTACGGAGTTCTATCATCACAGAAAATTCTACTGAGCAGGACTAGTACAGACCGTAGTGCCATAGTGCAGCTGGAAGAGAACAATGGCTCAGGACATTTGCTGTGGGTGTTGCTTTTTTTTTTTTTTTAAGATGTATGTATTTGTTTATATAGGTAGAAAGCATACAAGCAGGGGGAGGGGCAGAGAAAGAGAGAGAAGAATCTGCCTCTCCACTGAGTACAGAGCCCCATGGGGGCCCATGTGGAGCTTGATCCAAGGACCCTGAGATCAGGCTTGAGCCAAAACCAAGACTCGAGGCTTAACTGACTAGCCACCCGGGGGCCCCTGTTGGTGTTGATTTTTAATAACACAGTTTGGTAGTGGAACTAGAGGTGAAAAAAAGAGAAAAACATCATTATCTTTTCCAGAAATGGGGCCCAGTTGTTCCCTTCACCCCAACTGAAGTTATGTGGCATCGTGAATTTGGAAACTGAAAAGGAAACTTGAAGAAATCAGCTGTGTTTAAGCACCAGCATCCATGAGTCAGCCTTTTCGATGCTTGGCTTAGCCAATGCCCATGGTAGGCGGGATGGTCCACAGCACCAGCTCTGCCCTATGGTCAGTCCCACTGGGCTAAAGTCCAGCTACTCTGTTCACTAGCTGTACTATTATGGACAAGCTTGTGTTTGACATCTCTGATCTTGAGCTGTACATCTTGTAAAGGGAAAATAATTATACCAATCTACAAGCATTTCAGGTAGAGTCAATGAATACATATACAAAATATTTGGCACATAGTAAGGAGTCAGTAAAAAATGTTTCCTATTGAGAGATATATCTTACTTAAAGAATACATGTAAACATATTAGATTTTTAATCTCACTGAAACCCTTAGTTATAAAAAGATCAGATCATAAACACTTCAGGAAATGTATGTAAATATTTACCAAATCTTTGTATGTGATGGGACTTTTCAAGTTTAAAGTTACTTTTGAGAAACAGAGAAAATTGATAAATTTGATAACATTTTTTTTTAACATCTGTTCAACAAGTCAACTATGTACACCAAATTGAAAGGTAAATCGGGGAATATATTTTCCAAGGATTTTTTTTTCATATTTTATTATTTACTTGACAGAGAGAGAGAGAGATCACAAGGAGGCAGAGAGGCAGGCAGAGAGAGAGGAGGAAGCAGGGTCCCTGCTGAGCAGGGAGCCCAATGCGGGGCATGATCCCAGGACCCTGAGATCATGACCTGAGCCGAAGGCAGAGACTTTAACCCACTGAGACACCCAGGGGCCCTGGGGAATATATTTTCGACCAACATAACACATAAAATGTTATTATATTTGATTTTTCAAAATAAATGATCAAAAAAATCTATGAAAAAACGCTCAATACAAGAAAAAAAGGATATAATGTTGCATAGAACTAGAAATAAAAATTGTTAACAAATGAAAAACAGTTCAATGTTATAAATTTAAAATATTCAAATTAAAATAACTGAAGATTCTTTTTCTTTCTTCTCTTTTTTTTTGTTTGTAAATGTAGTGATTTAAAAATAAATAAATAACGAATACACATCAGGAGAGACACGTGAAACAGGCACTCATGCTATACTCAAAATAATAATAGATGAGGATCTAAATTTTTAGATAGCCCAGCAATTTATTTTTCTTTGGGATATTTACTAATTGCTGTTTGTCTCCTGGTCCCATGTCTAGGGAGCTCAGACCATATAGTTCTTTTCACAGTATAGAAAAGATTTTCTTTTGGCCTATTCTAGTTAGACCATACAGTTCTCCTGCTGTAAGAAGAGGAGATCCAGCCACAGAAGGGACATGCCAAGTCAATGCCTTCCTGCATAGGGGATTGTGGGAAGGAGAACGGAATAGGAAGATTATGGAAGTCTATCATCAGGGTTCTTATTCTCTTGAACTTAGTCCATTTTTGAGGCAGGGATTTTAGGGCAGCAGTGATATAGTAGTGATATAGCAATGATATAGTAGAAACTTCAGAAAGGACTAGAGGAACTGGGGAACAGAATGCCAGTAGCCAGTTTGCTGCCATGACCACTTGGCCACAAGTCTTAATGTTGCTCAGGTAGATGGAATTGTCTAGGCTAGAGGGTCAAGGTGGTGGCCCTGTTTGCTGACAGCCAGGTAAAGAGATAGAGGAATGTTTTGAGGACTAGTGCACCAGAGGCCTGAGGCTGGGGATTTGGGGCCAGAAGCAAATGACCAGGACTTCAGGGTTAGATTGGAGCACAATGCTTGGGGATTAGGCTGGATAGGAATATAAAGTACTTAACACAGTGACACACAGGGCATGTTAATTATCATAATAACAAGAATAAAGTCAACTTTTGTGTGATATTAAAATGTTTATAAATAATTTTTATCCTATGAGAAAATGCTTATGTTATTACATTTTTAAAGAAAGGATACAGATTGTGTACCTTTAATATTATATATGCACAAAAAGAACCATAAAGAAAAATACCATAGTTTTTATAGTGTATCCATAAGAGGTAAAGTTATATATACTTCATAAATCTACAGTATTTACCCATTTTACTGTTGATGGACATTGTGGCTGCTTTCAGTTTGGGGCTGTTATGAATAATGCTGCTACAAACGTTCATGTCCATGTCTTTTCATTTACACGTGCATACATTTCTGTTGGGTTTGAACCTAGAAGTAGAATATCTGGATCCTCTAGTATGTACACATTTAGCTGCATTAGCAGTAATGCCAAACAATTTTCCAAAGAGGTTATATGAATTTCCACACTCACCAGCAGTTTAGGAGCTTTCCCATTGCTGTACATTTTAATGAACACTTGGTGTTATCAGTGATTTTAATCTTAACCCTTTCGGTGGGTGTGTAGTTATATCTTAGGATGGTTAATTGCATTTCCCTGTTGACTAATGAGGTTGAGCCCCATTTCATGTATTGACTGGCCTTTTGTGAGTGCCTGTTTGAGTCTCTCACCCATTTTCTTATGATACTTTCACAATCATAAAAAATATTATTTCGACAAACAAAATGAATTAAATCACCTTCTGCCCTGCCCTTAATATTATTTATACAAGCAATATGACTGAGGGGTGCCATCTTAACTGCCTCTCCAAAAGTGGCCCACCAACTTTAAATTGCTTTATCTGTTTCTTTCTGGAAGTGCTTATCATTTTATCCATTGTTTATTGTTATTTATACACTTATCTTATGTCTTCTACTAGACCGTTAATTCTCAAACAATGGCAGCTTTCCTGATTCCCCTTTGTACAATACACCCAACACTTTGCACTACCACAACAAAAGCTTTTTGGATGAACAGGAATGCATGGCTTTGAATAGCATTTTTTAGGATCTGGGAATGCATATAGGAATGCAAAATTCTAATAATCTAATAATCTAATCTACCCTTTCCTTTCAAAGATGAACAAATTGAGGTCTAGAAACCTGAGTCCAAGGTAGGGGTAGGGCAAGTACCTTGATCCCTCCCTGGTCCATCCCTGTTGCCGTTACAGTACACTATATTTGGAAAGATGAGGAGGAGATAAACAATGAATTATAGGTGTCACTGCCTCCAAATGTACACCACAGAAGCTCTTTCAACTAAATAATTTATAAACTTAGATTAAAACTATTCTAGAGAGGACATGTTAAGTGTATCTGCACCAAAAGATGACATCGACAGTCATGCACAGTCAGTTCATGCCATTATGTTTTTCTTTTTTGGATGGGGTCTGGTTGCCAAAATGTTTCAGGATCACTATCTTACAGAAATGTGTCACTGTGACCCACACTGAAGTACACACAATACACTGAAAATGGCAAACATTGCAGGAAATTGGAAGAATTTCCACAGTGGGAAATATTCTAAAGGGTAGAGAGTGAATCATGCAATCTCTGAAAAATGATATATCAGTACACGCCTCAAAAATCAACAGTAGAGCAAATAAGTGACTGATAAAATGGAAATATACATGGTGGGTTGGGCCAAGTGTAGCAGATACGAGGGTCAGCCATACTCTTGCGTTATGCTTAAGATCCAAGGCCATTTCCCCCACTAAAATAAAGCAAATGAAGCAAGAAGTGAAGGATCTCACAGCCATACCCAAAGTCACCCCAGAAGATATTCTGATAGCCATTCAAACTCCTGCCAGGCTTGTTTCCTGCCTCAGGGAGGAAATGGAAGTTCCAGCAAGGGGTTTCCAGAGTCCCTTTTCCACTGAAGGGGACCAGAACATCCCACCCCCAAATATACTGCTTTGACATTTTGATCATTTTGAGTCGAAGGCAATTGTGAAACAGCAGATGCAAGAAGTTTCTCTGCTCTCCTCCTCTCTGCCCAAAAGGCATAAATTTCCCATAAATAAGGTACCCTCCTGGTACCAGAAAGAAGAGAATATTCTTATTGCTGGGGACAAGAGTCAATGCTGAGATGACTCTGCACAAACAAACCTTATTAAAATAATCCTATGTTCCTTTAGGAACCCCCATATATTTCCTAGTCACTCTCCTACAAGCCCAAACTCCTTTGTTCATCTAATCCCTTTACGGTTTAGAGCCCTTTGCTCAAATGGTATTGAAGCCCCTGAGTCTTCTTTGGGGGTTTTCATTTCTTTCTTATAAAGCCCTCCCTCATCACATTAAAATAGTAACATCAAATACATTTGCAAGTATTTCTCCTGTGAATCTGTCTTTTGTCATGTAGGGGAGGAAAAACTGTCTTCTAGTCTCTTTGGATGTCTTAGGCTGGGCCTAAAAATTAAGCTGACATAAAACGGATTAACACATTTATGGGAACCTTCACAAAAGAATGAAGGCCCAAATAAGGCCCAAAGAATCAGGCCAGAGGAGGAGCCTGATATACCTTTTAGATAAAGACACAATCAACTTGTGAAGAATTGACAAGGCAGAGGGCTTAGGCTTTGACTACTAAGTCGTGGGGCAACCAGGAAGATAAGGGTTAGTATAACAAATTTTGTTAGTACACACTTCTTGGCCCCAAGGTCCCTGTCTCTGGTGATATATATGCCTTCCTTCCTCCTGGTATGGGGAGAGCATCTTTCACATGGGAGTTTTATCTCTCACTTTCAGGAAGAAAAAGGAGGATCAGAGTGTACTTTTTATACCTGCTGTTTCTTAAGTGCCTAGCATTCAAAAGAATCAATATGCCAAAGTGGCATATTTTGCGATGACATACTCTGGTTTTCTTCAGTAGGTTTAATTCACAGCCTCCAGGAAAGCAACTATAAAAGTAGAGAAAAAGTTATTCCTTCCCTACACCATACAATGCCCTCTAGGAATGTGGGCTTCAAGAAGTAGAGAGGTCAGGTCAACTTACTCTTATATTGATGTCTGTGATGTCATGGTCAGTTTAGCTGGGATTTTCCCAAGGTTAGAAGTTTCCTGATTGGCGTCTTAGAGACTCTGGAGGCAGCCTTTGTCCTTGGCAGCCACGTAGTGGAAAGTACTGGAGGGATCAGTGTCAAGGCTCAACATTAGGCTTGTGGTAGCAGAAACAAAATAGGATCCACCAGTTTACCCAGATAAGACCTGGAGGCTAGATACACAGAAGCCTAAGTTCAATTTAGGCAAAGTCTAGACTGCAAGCTTAATAACCCCAAACTTGAGCATGGTAAAAATGTGACTGAGGTTTTCATAAATTTAACACCTGTTGGCATTTGCATAACATCAAAATGTGGTTACTAAGGGGTTTCATAGAACACTGGGAAGATCATCAATTGAGATATCATTTTCCTCAATAGATCTTTATTTCAGTTGAAGCTGCTTTCAGATGTGTTATACAACTGTAACGTATCCAAGTATAGAGGAAGAGAGTATGTCCAAGTCTAAAATATGAAAGAAATCATTCCCACTTCTATTTGGTGGAGATATATTAAGGGGCAAGACAATAGTAAGCACCATTTGGTCTCTTTTTACTTATAAACGAGTGATGAATCCACTTTTGCAACCTAACCTGTTTGTGAGTAGACTCCCACATTGGAAATGTTTGTGAATGCTTTCCCACCACAGATACAAAACCGGTTTCTCATAGCAGTGACCTAACTTGAGAGTGGAGAGGCTGGACCTTATGATTCTTTGTCCTTCCTACAGTACCAGCGAGATAGCAGATCTTTGATATGTACTTATTATTTGCTGACTGCGGCAAAGGAATAGTTCTTTACGCAGCTTGAGAGGAAATAGCCACAGAACAAAGACAGTATTGGTTCTGAAGTACATTTAAAGTACAGAATGTTCAGGCAAAGGGTGAAAGTGCATTAGGTTGATTTTCAGTTCATAAATTCTCTTGCTCTGAAAGATATATATTTGTTTCTTGTTAGTACAGGAAAGACACAAGGTTTTGAATGTGGCAAGAAATAACCCTTTTTTAAAAAAAAAAATTTTTTTTTTTTGATTGTTCCCAGGCCTTAAGCTGAGAATTTTCCAGGATGAAGTCACTTTTGTGCTATGGTCTGTCTGCAGCTGTATAGTCTAAAGTGCAGTCTTTGACCAAATTCATTAATTTTTCCTCCAAAGATCCTTTAGAGGATTTAATGAGACTTGGGATTTCACTGTAGAAAGAGAAATAAAGAACAAACTAGAGCTCCAAAAATCTTTGGTAGAGAGAACAGTTTTTATTGTGACTTGCTCTACTCAGGCATTTCTTCAACTAAACCAGGAAAAAAAAAAAAAGGATGAAGAAATAATGAGGCCACTGCTGACCAACACTGGTCTCTTCTTGTTTCTTAAGGAACATGATTTATAAGATTGCAGCCCCAACTAGCAGACTATTGGTCCTCAGCCATTCTATGAAAGTCCAAGCCCTTCTCACATCTGTGGTTCCTCTTCTTTCCCTTCCTGTTCCCAGCCAAGCAAATGCTCTGAGTATGTGTGTGTGTGTGTGTGTGTGTGCGCGTGCGCATGCATTTTCCTTACTTCTTCCACTAAAGGAGTGGTTCTCAACCTGGAGTGATTTTGCCCCTTTCCCCCCCAAATATTTGGCAATGTCTGGAGACATGTTTGATTGTCACAACTGGGTGTGCTACTGCCATAGAGTGGGTAGAGGCCAGGAATGCTGCCAAACATCCTACAATGCACAGGACAGCTTCTAAACGAAGAGATACATGTCAATGTAGCTAAATTGTCAATGTTCCTAAGGTTGAGGAGCCCTGATCTAAAGGATCAGATATGGAGGCCTCATTGGTCATAGAATAATGTACGGGGAAGCTTTAGTTAAGAAGGGGGTAGATACATGGGCTACTGGAGCCCACAGTCCATACCTGGCACTCAGCAGTAAGGTGTCATGGACAGGTTGCTGAACTTCTCTGAATCTCCTCCCAACCCTGAAAACATCATTACAAAGGTAGAAGCGAAATAAAATAATTTTATTATTGAGTAAATATTAGACCAGAACGTGATACATCAGTGAAAGAGGTTGTAAAGACAGAAAGAAATCTCACTCTCATGTCCTAAGGGGATCCAAGCCATTTCATTAGGTGGATTTTGCAATTTGGAATCAGGTGACCAGAAGGCCCTTCTCTTCCCAGGACAGTAAAAGATTAAGTGTTATCTTCCTTTACTTCATTTCAAAGGGATGGTGCCCAGTCTTTGAGAAAACATTCCTGAGTTGCTAGAAACTGACCAGAGGTTTATGTAGCCATTGAAAAGATTTGCATATGTTTGAAAAGGACAAAGACTGAAATTCTACAAGGGGAGAGGAAGGAGAGTCTCTTTCCTCACTTTCAACAGAGGGAATTAAACCTGTTATTTTTAATTTTCATTTGCTCTTATACACCATGCCTATAAAAAGAGGATGCAACAATACTTCTTAGAGCAACTTACTTCTTAGAGCTGTTGTAAGGGTTAAATTAATTAGAACATGTATAGAGTTGTTAATGAAACCGGGGACCATTAGACAGTGTGGCTCTAATGCTGTGGTGGCTTGTGTAAACAACTCTAAGCCTGTAAACACCCAGGGTTACGAAATGGAAATGCCAAGGACAACCAACTACGAGCAGCCAACTACACCTTAAGCTACACTCAATCAAATAATGTCTTTTTTTTTTTTTTGGTTTTCTACCTTCTTTCTTTTTTCAAAAAAGATATTTTTTATCTATTTGACAGAGAGAGACACAGCGAGAGAGAATCACAAGCAGGGGCTGAGGGAGAGGAGAGGGAGAAGCAGGCTTCCTACCGAACTGGCAGCTCGCGATGTTCTATCCCACGACCTGGGGATCATGACCTGAGCTGAAGGCAGACGCTTCATGACTGAGCTTAGTGACTGAGCCACCCAGGCGCCCCTCCTACCTTCTTTATATAAGCTTTTCTCCTCACTCTAGTCAGGAGCATGCTCCTGGACACTTCTGGTTTGTGCTGCCCACTTGGAATTAGTTTTTGCTTAAAAAAACTCTTAAAATTTTTGAATTATGTCCAGTTCATCTTTTAACAAGGTTTAGACCAATGTTCAGCACTCAGTAAATATTTGCTGCTTTAAGACCTTATGATAGGCAGAATTTTAAGATGGTCCCAAGATTCCCACCCCTGGTGTATGCTTGTATAATTCCCTCTCCTTGTCTGTAGGCAGAACCTCTGAACATGAGGGCCCATGTGGTGAGGTTACTGATCATTTTACTTTGAGTTTACCAAAAAGGTTTACTCACATTAACTCAAAGCTTATCCAGTGGGCCTGACTAAATCACACAGGCCCATTACAACTGGGTCTAGAAGTGAGACCAAAAAGAAAAAAAAAAAATCAGAACAATTTTAGGTGACAGAGGGCTTATAGAGGAGGCCACATGGCAAAGAACAGCAGGCAGCCTTTAGGGGCCAGGAATGGCCCTGGCAGATAGCCCACAAGAGAACAGAGGCCTCAGTCCTACAACCACAAAGAACTGAATTCTGCAAACAATCATGTCAACTTGGGAAAAGGACCCTGAACTGCAGAAAGAAATGTAGCCATGGGGCACCTGGGTGTCTCAGTCTCTTACGTGTCTGACTCTTGGTTTCGGCTCAGGTCATGATCTCAGGGTCCTGATCTCGGGGGTTGTGGGAGCCCCAAGATGAGCTCCATGCTCAGCAGGGAGTCTGCTTGAGATTCTTTCTCCCTCTCTCTCTGCCCCTCTGCTCTTCAAACAAATAAATACATCTAAAAAAAAAAGAAAAGAAAAGAAAAGAAAGAAGTGAAGCCAGGCCAAAGTTTTGTAAAATCCTGAGCAGAGGACCTAACTCAACTGGGCCTGGGACTTCTGACTTACAGAAACTGTAAAGGTAACATATAATTTTTGTCTTAAGCCACTAAATTTGTGTAGCTTGTTATAAGCAATAGGAAACTAATGCATGCCTAAAAAAAAAAAAAAGGTAACATTTCAATCTTATGTCACCAACTTAAATGTCAGAGGAAGGATCTGACCCAGAGTGTCAACTCTTTTTTTTTAAATATTTTATTTATTTATTTGACAGAGAGAGATTACAAGTAGGCAGAGAGGCAGGCAGAGAGAGAGAGGAGGAAGCAGGCTCCCCTCTGAGCAGGCAGCCCAATGTGGGGCTCGATCCCAGGACCCTGAGATCATGACCTGAGCCCTGAGCCGAAGGCAGAGGCCTTAACCCACTGAGCCACCCAGGCGCCCCCAGAGTGTCAACTCTTACAACTACATATAAACAACACCTAAGTCCATTTTGGAGGAGGAAAACCTGTGAAAAAATGCACTAAACAAACAGACTGGGTGTGAGACTTTGGGCAAGCCCCTTCATCTGGGTTTCCCTTCTATAAAGTTAGTAAGTTGAACCAGATGGTAATTAGGCTGCTCTGTTTATTGTTATTCTGAATTCTCTCAGTATCCCAAATGGTGAGCACAGCAGGAACAAGGGTGACTTTATAGTAAAGACCATTTTGTGGCTTGAGCAAACTGGACTGAACATTCCAACTTCCCTTTAACAGGTGCACTTTGGGTGTTCCTGAGAGTGTAGACAGGGATTCCTCTTAGGCAAGCCTCCAAACATGCAGTGGGTTTGGATCAAAAATATCTTATTTATAGCTACGCCTTTCCCTTAGAAGTTTAAATCACTTGAAATACGTATAATTAATCTTTGGTTTATCCTTAAAGAATAAAGAGAGGCTTTAACTGAGGGTTCTGGAAAGCTATGACAAGCCCAAGAAGACACTCAGGTGCTAGCCAGCTCCAAGCAGAGGTGAGACTCCTATGAAGGTCTTTGGTGTCAGTTGGCCTCTGGACCTCCTCAGGAGTAGGTTAAAATGAAGACAGCCTGATTTCCACCAGGTTCTCTCACACATTCTGATTGGGGAGGTGATGGGATGGGCCCCAGGAATTTGTACTTTTAGCAAGCACCTACAATGATTCTGAAAGCAGGTGGTCTGTGGGCTGAACTATGAACCACTCAAGGAAGTATCACAAATAGTAAATTGGAGGTTACTTAGAGCATCGGAAAGCAAAATCCAATTCCTGTAGCTGAATTAAAAAAAAAATCAGTGAAGAAATTATGGAGGAATGGGTAGGCTTATGGGAAATGATGGGGTTGTTAAAGCACTCAGAGACCTGCAAGAGTGGGAAGCCATCACCACCTGCAGGGCTGAAGGAGCAAGGGGAGTGCCATAGTGTTACCAAATCCCATTGACCAATGGGGGAGGATGAGGTGGGCTCCCAGCAGAGGCCATGGTCAAGGAGGAATGCAGCAAATGTTAGAGACTCTACATGGAAGCAGGGAGGGCACAGGGAAAGAGGAGGTGGAACCCAACTGGAAGCCAGCAGCTAGAACCCTGCATGCATTTCTCTAAGGGTTTTAAGGGCACAGAACAAGGCAGAGAGGATGGTAGTGGTACTAGTGGCAGTGAAAAATAATCATCATGTTCTAAATCTCAAGGAGAAGATCACAGACATGTAGAATGGCTGGACAATTCCAGGAGTGAGTAGACCAAAATGAAGCAGTCACTACCAATGAGAGAATCCGTTTAGGAGATGGCCCAGGCCATGTGCTTGGGACTCAGGAGAGGATGTGGTTGAAGACAGGGTGTGAGGGGGCGGTAAGAAGATGGTATGGCTGGGCTCTGCTGCTTGTGCATCTGACAGATCAATCTGTTGTGGTCAGGACTAAAAAGAGTGAGAATTTCATTGGAATGTAGGGTAGTAGCCTTCCAGGGACATTCAGACTGAGTAGCCTCAGCCTCCAGAGTACCATCCAGTGTCTTCTTTCCTTTGTTAAGAGCATTGCCAAAGCTCACTGCTGCCCTCTGGATAAAACAAGTCAATGTAACTAACACTCATAAACTGTCTTGTCCTTATGATTAATGATGGAGCATCTATTTCCCTCACTACATTATGACACTAGTTAGCAAATTAAAAAACTGTGTGCGTGTGCGTGTGTGTGTGTGTGTGTGTGTGTGTGTGTGTGTGTGTGTGTGTGTAACTGGGCTATGTATTTCAGCTCATCCTACAACTGAGATATACTGAGAAAAAGGAATTTCTTTATCTTTTAACTAAATGGCTCTCCTCCCAAGGCCCCACACATTGGTACATTGAGGAAAAGTTAACTGTTCAATTGATTTAAAGCCCCAGTAATTTTAAGAGTGCCTTAGGCTATCTGAGGTCACTACTGGATAGAGCTGCCCAGTGGCTCAGTTAGCCTGGCTTTCCCTGCTGCATTATAGCCTGGTTGAAATGGTGGCATCTAGGTGTAAGCTTTGAAGAGGGCATGGCTTACTGGTTTCCCATTGTGTTGGTGGGGTATGGACAGGACCCTGGCTTCATAAGGTTCATGACTTGTCCTGGAAGGAATCTGAGTATCTCCAGTGGGCAGCCATCACCCAGGTAGCTGATCACCCTTCAGGGCTGAAAACTACAGGTGGAAAACTCTGGCTCAGCAAGGTCTTTTCAAGAACATTTCCTGTTCACTAACTCTGCTTCTCTTCAATTCTGAAGAGCTACTGGACCTGAAGTTTCTGCTGTTTTATCTTGAGCTTCTCGTCCTGGTTATCTACTTGCAGCCTTTGCTAGAGGGTCATCTTGCTTTGTCACAACAGGCCTGTGGCAGGTCCTCTGGCTCTCAACTCAGCATCCTGTGGGGAAAGAGAAACAAGGTAGATTCCAGATTGCCAGCTAGAACTTTCCTGTCTGCTCATGTCCTTCCACCCCCTTAGGTACACAGATGATAATGATGTGTTGTCATAGGCCTCCTGTACTATAAACTTCTCCCTAAGATCTAAATGGCCATGTTGGGCAGTTCCTTCCCTTGAATGATCCCTTCAATTTATCTAAACTGTATCCAGCCAATCCTCATTTTTTGCTGCTTTTGTATTTGTGGATTTGCCTAATCACTAAAATTCGTTTTAACCCTCAAATCACTTACACTTTCATGGCCATTTGCAGAGGGGTGAAAAATTTGACTTGCCAGTTTTACATGTTTCCCAAATGAGGTAACAACAACAACAAAAAAAAAAGTGCGACTCTGCCTTCTTATTTCAGCACTTACACTATAAATGAGTACTCTTTTTTTTTAAGATTATTTATTCATTTATTCATTTAAGAGAAAGAGAGACTGTGAGCAGGGCAGAGGGAGAGGGAGAGAGAATCTCAAGCAGACTCCCTCCTGAACATGGAGCCAGATGTAAGGCTCCATCTCATGACTCTGAGATCATGACCTGAGTTGAAATCAAGAATCAGACATTCAACTAACTGAGCCATGCAGCCATAAATCAAGTATTCTCTACATGATTTATTTAGTGCCCAAATTTTCATATTTTTGTGCTTTGTTTTGGTGATTTTGCTTTTTAAATGGCCCCTAAGTGTAGTGCTTCTAAGAGCCAGAAGGCTGCAAAGTGCCTTATAGGGAAATTACACGTGAATGTTTGTGTCTTCCACAAGTTATATGTTGAAGCTGTAACTTCTAGGATAGCTGTATTTGAAGGGGGACATCTAAGAAGGTAATCAAGGTCAAATGAGGTCTTCTGGGTGGGCCCTAACCAGTGTTATAAGAAGAGATGAGAATTCTGTCACTGCACTCAGAAGAAAGGCTAGATGAGAGCAAAGTGGTCACCTAAAAGCCAGGAAGAAAGCTTTCACTGGAAACCTACCATAACCTTGGGCTTCGACTTCCCAGCCCCCAGAACTGTGGGAGGGAAATTAAATTTCTGTTGTTTCAGTTACTCAGTCTGTGGTATTTTGTTATAGCAGCCTGAGAAGACTGAGGCAACATGTTTTATAGAATTGTTGTCTGTGAGTTTAATGTTAATGAGTCAACAGTAGCTATTAAATAAAGTGTTTTAAAACAGATAGACACACACATAAAACAGGGTTATATATTGATTGTTTAATGAATTAAAAACTTCTGCTCTGTGAAAAATGCTATCAAGAGAATGAGAAGATAAGCTACAAAGTGGGAGAAATTTTGCAAAAGACACATGTGATAAAGGACCATTATCCAAAATATACCAAAAACAAAAACAAAACAAAACAAAAAACCAACTCTTAAAACTCAACAAGAGAATGAACAACCTGATGTAAAAATGGACAAAAGACCTGGACACCTCAGCAAAGAAGCCATATAGAGGGCAAATAAACACATGAAAAGATACTCCACATCATATGTCAATAAGGAAATACAAACTAAAACAACTATGAGGTACTACCACATGCCTATTAGAATGGTCCAAAGATAGAACAGTGACACCACCAAAGGCTGGTGAGATTGTAGAACAATAGGAACGGCATTCACTACTGGTGGAAATGCCACATGGCGCAGTCGCTGTGGAAGACAGCTTGGCAGTTTCTTATAAAGCTAAGCATATTCTTACCGTGTGATCCTGTGGTGACACTCCTTACTATTTACTCAAAAGAGCTGAAAACTTAAAGCCACACAAAAATCTGCACAGTGGATGTTTATAGTAACTTTATTCATAATTACCAAGACTTGGAAGCAACCAAGATGTCCCTCAGCAGGTGAATAGATATATAAACTGTGTATTCATCTGCTCCAGCTGCTATAACAAAATATCACGGACTGGATGGCTCACACAACAGAATTGGTTTGTTTTTGTTTTTTTTTTTTTTTTTACAGATCTGGAGGCTAGAAGTCCAAGACCAAAGTGCTGGAAAATTTGCTTACTGGTGAGAGATTTCTTCCTGGCTTACAGATGGCCACCTTCTCATTTTGTCTTCACATGGCCCTTCTGTGTGAGCATGTCTCTCCTTCTTATAAGGACACCAGCCCTATTGATTAGGGCCCCACCTTTATGACCTCATGACCTTGTTTAGCCTTAACTACCTTTGAAAAGTCCCTGTCTTCAAATACAGTCACACTGGGGGTAAGAGATTTAGCGAATGAATATTAGGGAGGGACACAATTCAATCCATTACATTGAGATATATCCAGACAATGGAATATTATTCAGCATTGAAAAGAAATGTGCTATAAGCCATGAAAAGATAAGGTGGAGATGGAACTGAAATGTATATTACTAAGTGAAAGAAGCCAATCTGAAAAGGCTACATACTGTATAATTCCAACTATGTGACATTCTGGAACAACTATGAAGACAGTGAAAGATTAGTAGTTGCCAGGGAGTGGGGGAGGGAAGGGATGAATAGGTGGAGCACAGGAGATTTTTAGGCAATGAAATTATTCTGTATGATATTATACTGATGGATAATATAATGATGGATATGTGTCATGGTTTGTCCAAACCCATAGAACGTACAATATCAGGGGTGAACACTAATATAAACTCTGGACTTGGGATGAGTCAGTATGGGTTCTTCAATTGTAACAAGTGGTGGTGGGGACTCCACTCTGGTGGAGACTGTGCTCTGGTGGGGACTGGTCCTACTCTAGGAGAAATGTGAGTATGTAGGGGCAGGAGGAATATGGGAGCGTTTTGTACTTTCTGCTCAATTTTCCCATACACCTAAAACTGCTCTAAAAAAAAAATAAGTCTTATTTAAAAGGAAAAAAGATGTGACCAGAGGCTCACAGAAAACTAACCATGTACATTCCCAAGGAACAGTGGTCCAGTATTTGCTAATTGAGTATTTTGGTGATTTTATAGAACAGAACTACAATGAGTAAGGAGAATTGACTAGACACAGGCCCACTCAAGGCCCAAAGCCAGGAGGGGCAAGTGGGACACTCATCTGGCTATTGACCTCCCACACCTTCCTTCCTCCTTTTCTTCTTCCCACTTCTCTGGGGTCAGAGACAGACCCCCTTCCCTACCACACAAACTGGCCTTCACTAACCAACTTCCTGTTTTTGAAGTACCTTACGTAAGGCTCTGGGATCTAGTTGACCAGGCAGGCTCATTGCTAGGCGATAGAGTATAGACACGGGGACAATCTTTTCTCAAAATGTTAGGCAAGTTTGTAAAGCTAATGTTACACTGCAAACCCCTATTATGGAATGCTAGAAGGTAATTATTATCTTAGCTCTCTGAATTCCTCCCCTACCAATCTCCCTAATCTCCTGCCCCTCCCAACTGCCTTCCTCACCTCACCTCCAGATACTCCAGGTTGATGAGGAAAAAAACAACGACTGATCTATTGGCAAGGCAAAAAGAGCAAAGTTCATTAGTCATCTGTGACAAGCCATCCCCCTTTTCTCTGAAAGCATCGTGGCACAGACTTTTGCACCTTGAATATGAGAGGTGTTCCGTAAGAGACAGCCCCTGAGTCAGAAGCTGTCAAGTAAGAACTACTACCATGTGGTTGCCACACCTTCCAACTGCAGGTGTTGATTTATATCTTTTCCCCTTCCTTCTTCCTCCTTTGATTATCACACCTTAGTGATCCCATAACCAATATCCCCATAAGGATCACCCCCTCCAGTGTAGAATCATCTTGGAGACACCTTTTCTATCTTATTCTCAGGCACTGCCTCCTTCCATGAGCTACCAGCTCTCAAGGAACCATACAGTTTTAAGGTTTTCATCAAGCATCTTCAAATACTTCCTTTCATAATGGAGGAGGCATTTCAGTAAGTACCGCTAACAACTTGACACAAGACGGCACTCCATAGGTTAAATTAAGAAATCAGCACAACAGACCAATACAGCCATAGAAGGTAACTCTGTTGAATGCCTATTGATAAACTTAAGGCAAAGTAGTCACATAAACTAAAAAGAAACGTCAACCAGAAAAGGCATTAATCAGCATGATCACAGAGAAAAAGGAGACTCATAAAGGCAATTGTTCCAGAAGAATGTACTTTATCAGCAACTGTGTGTCTGGTCTGCCTGGCAAATCTATCTGTCTATCTCTAATATGAGGTGGATAAAACAGGCCACAGAATCCAACGTCACTGTGCTCCCATTACTTCGGTGTTTGCCCATGTTCACCAGTTTGGTGGTAATATAGCTTGGTCGAAAAGGAAGAGGGGGCTACTCAGGCCATCATGAACATAAAATTCTAAGTTAGTGTTCTAGCTTTATACATCGTATCTTTCGGACTTTGTTTAAATGAGTCAGCACCTCAAGTCAAGCCAACCCTTGGGACACTTACAAGATCATTTCTGCACAGACAAGATTATGAACCAGATTTGGGGAAGTGGTGAGTTCTCCAAGGTAAATGCTGATTTGTGGGGTCTGTCTGGGGGAGGACAGTCTCTATATCACTCTAAGGCTTCTAGACCCTACTAAAGCCTGTTGGGGCTAAACAACAACTCTTAGGTAATGCAAGAATGATATTTCCTTTGCTAGATGATTATAGTGCTTCTCGCTGATCATTGGAAATACCCTGGGGGCCTTGTTATCCCGCAGTGCTGGACACTTCTGCTTCTGGTGAAAAAAAGTTCTTAAGACTAGTGTTTGTAAAACATTGAGTAAATTCATTAAAAATTTACCAATACTTTTACAACTTCAGGCAAAAAGTTTCTGGGAAGTTTGGGTTTAAGAGGAACTTCTACCCCATTGCCACCCCTCCCACCCAGTTTCCCTGCCTAGATCACACTGGAGGCTGCAGGCACACTGGTAATGTGGGATTTCTTTTCTAAGTTTTGTTGTTATTGCTTCGTACCAAACAGAGGTGGCATTAGTCAAAGGAGTGGGTTGAAGCTTTTTCACTTTGAGAGCTGGCTGCAGCTACCATTTCTACCATCAAATTATATCTGTGAATGACTTTAAAATATGCCCGAGATCCTGGTTGTCCACTTTGGTTATTTTCTAACGACTTCTCTTCATTTCTGGACAGGGACTGGTGCCCTGCCTGGGTCCCCCCCTTCTCTCCCCGCAGCACCATGAGAACACTTGTACAAAAAGCAGCCTGTTTCATTCCTGAAGAACGGTGCATAACATCACAGCAAATTTAACCACATGTATATTAAATAGGATTTGGTTTGGAATGTGATCCTGGCCCTATAACCAAGCTAGCAATCCTGTGTGTTCTTCATTTATTATATGACTCTAGTCAGACTTATTCTTTTTTTTTTTTTCCACTGAGATAAAGATCACAAGTAGGCAGAGAGGCAGGCGTTGGGGGGGGGGGAAGCAGGCTTTCCACCGAGCGGAGAGCCCGATGCGGGCCTCGATCCCAGGACCCTGAGATCATGACCTGAGCTGAAGGCAGAGGCTTTATTTTTTTTATTTTTTTTTTTTAAAGATTTTATTTATTTATTTGACACAGAGAGAGAAATTACAAGTAGGCAGAGAGGTAGGCCGAGAGACAGAGAGGAGGAAGCAGGCTCCCCGCTGAGCAGAGAGCCCGATGCGGGCCTCGATCCCAGGACGCTGAGATCATGACCTGAGCCGAAAGCAGAGGCTTTAACCCACTGAGCCACCCAGGCGCCCAAGGCAGAGGCTTTAACCCACTGAGCCACCCAGGCGCCCCAGACTTATTCTTAATAAGGTGGCTCTGGTTGTGACATTCAAACACCTCTCCAGAGATTTTAGCTGGTCTCTTTCTTGTTTTATACTAGAAGTCAGGACCCTATTATTTGGATTTTCTTCTATGATCTAGATGACAATCCAATTCCATGAAAATTGTGAAAATCACTGGGAAAAGCTATGTGGTAACTACCTCTCAACTGGCTGTCAGCTCTTGTAACTTTATAAACAAAAAGTAGCATTTTCAACAACATTATATGACAATTCCTAGGTAGGAAATTTGACATGGTTGGCAACCATTTTAATAATGGATGTTCGATGTACTCAACCACATATTTACATGGATCAACATCAGTGTCTGGTGAATCAGGAAGTTTTGCTTTGTCATTTTCTTTGTTACCTAAATGAGGAGTTGGCACATGGAGCAACTTCTTTTAGTTTTGGCCTGGTTCTTTCTTTTATTTTTCTTGCTGCCAGTATCCCTACCTCAAATTTTGAGGAGATCTGAAAGATCTGTCAGTTATCCGTGCTTCCAAAGATAGGGATTAGAGTGGGGTTCCCTTCCCCTCTCCACCCATTGCCCTTTCCATCCACTGCCAGTTTCCATCAGTTACCCCAGCACTAAATCAGATCTCACCATAGGGGTAATGTTAGAGGACTCTTATTTGAAAGTAGTGGTGATATTGACGCATGTCTTATTTTTAAGAAAAATTTTAACATCATTGGGGAAAAAGTGGCTGACAATGCCCTTATTATGTTAAGTTCACAGTTGCTGTCACTTGCAATGCCATTAATGTTTAATCTGAAAATTTTCCGAGGCGAGGTGTCTCTTCTGTAAGGTACCTAATGTACTATGCAGAGAGGGGGAATCTTTCCTGCTTTATGAAATAAACATATTTGCTTATTCTTATTTTACTTAGCTATAAAAGTTATTTCTTCAGTCTTCATGGAAATTTATGTTTATGAGAGAGGGTACCTATTTAATTAGCTTATAAATCATTTCAAATCTAAAGTTTCCTTTTTAAAAAAAAGACTTTATTTATTTATTTGACAGAGAGAGAGAGAGAGAGAGAGATCACAAGTAGGCAGAGAGGCAGGCAGAGAGAGGAGGAAGCAGGCTCCCTGCTGAGCAGGGAGCCAGATCCTGGGCTTGATCACAGGACACTGAGATCATGACCTGAGCCGAAGACAGAGGCTTTATTTATTTATTTATTTTTAAGACAGAGGCTTTAACCCACTGAGCCATTCAGGCTCCCCTCAAATCTAAAGTTTCATATCAAATGTCTCCTAAAGATTAAGTAATTTTATGCTTGATTTATTTAAAAAATAAAACTTTATTTTAGGCAACACAAGGAATTTTTAGAAGTTGTAAATATTTTCAGAACACGCAAAATTTTCATCCAATATGGGGTTCTGACAAATGAAACAACTTACATGTTTTCTAAGCTGAAGACTTACCCAACAGTATAAGAAGGCAAAACAGTACAAGATAACTTTCTTTTTTTTTGACAGATGTGAATGCTTATTTCTGACTTTTGTTTCAGTTCAGAACTTGATTAACATCTTCTGGCCAGCATTTCAAGGAGCAAACTAAATTCTATTGCAATGAAAGAAAATGAACTTGAGTTTAGATTAAACTGTATCTCTTTGAGTTTTTTTGACAGAATGTGTGGGTCTAAGAATGAACAGGACACTTATGTGCCCATGTCCAGTCTCAAGAAGAACATGTGGGAGGGAATTGGAAATGATTAAAATGGACTCAGTTTAAAAAATAAATAAATAAAAATTAAAAAAAATAAAATGGACTCAGTTTTGATTGGTGGGTCAGAGGTCTCAGAAGTCAAGTTCAGATCCTCAGCTGAAAGTCACAGACAGGCAGAGACAGCAGCCTCGCAGTCCAGGTCTCTGTATTGTTCATCTGACCCACCCTTGATTCACCCTCAGGCAGGGAGATTAGTGTTTCTCCTATGATAAAATGCTATCCCCAAACCTGAAATTTGGGGGGAAAAATCAATTCCTGTCAGCTTGTTTGGTCTGGGGAACCATTATTGAATATTTAGTATAAGGCATGATATGATACTTGAATGATAAAATTTTATGGACCAAAGGAGTAGCTATAGTCTATCCTCATATAGCGCTTAATCGCCATGTAAGTGGCACTTTAAGAAGACAAGATGTTCTGTGATTTCTGTCATGCTCCATCGTGTGTAACATCCAGCAAGAAGTAGCCCATGTGAATCCAACCTTGGAATATCACACACAACCACTTAAAAGAAATGGTTTGTGAAGAAGTTTTAAGAACACAAGTAGGTAGTTTTTGGGTTTTACAAATTGTGTTACATGGAAGAAATGAACAGAAACAAAACAAAAAGGACACCAATGAGGCAGAGCCCAGGACAGTTTCCACTGCCTGCATGTGCCTGTAGCAGCAGAGAGCATGAACCGATTTCTAGCTGGAAAAGCCCAGCCCTGGTCATTGTTTTTGGCAGGAATCTGCCAGGCAGATTCTGCTTCTTGGCATTGGTTTACTGAGCAGAGGTTTAGGCCCAGGAGAGATGACCAGGGAAATGCAATAAAGTCTGTTATGTTTGCCATGGGACCAATACACAGAGAAAACAGGGCCATCTTTCAAAGTAGGAAACTGTTTGGGCACCATCTGGGTCAGTTTTTGAGGTCCAGCTGGTCTCCATTCTGACTTCTGGTTGCTGGTGGCAGCCCTAGGTTCTCTCAGGCCACAGGCTGTGGAGGAACTGCCAGACACATAACTAGTTTAGACTGGGTCTGAATTCCCCCAGGAAGTATAGCACTGAATGTGTGTGCGTGTGTGTGTTGGGGGACGGTGGGGAGGAGGTGGTTATCACCCATCAATATACCTGAAAGACCTAGTTCTGGGAAAAAAACAAAACAAAACAAAAACAACAACCCAGAGTAAAGTGACTTATTGTGTGGGAACTTAGAGAAATTCTCACTTTGTAGCAAAGCATTAGGCTATAAATTATGTATGGGTGGAAAATGTGCTTCCCTGAAGCTCTATATTGATAGAGGCATTTAATGCAGAAGAGAATACAGAAGGCTGCATTTTTCTTATTGTTGATTTAATTTCTGTGTTGTAAATATGTATATGATGCTGGAAAATAAGCATTAGAGGAATAAGTGAAAGTGAAGGAGGGAGGTGGTGCTTTCTTTGGGGCAGAATGGTGGGAGGCAGGAAAATTAACTATCCACCTTCAACCACCATCACTACCACCATCAACACACACACACACACACACACAAATATGCATCATTGTCAAAGTGTCCATCTCCCCTACACCACCGTTAACACTCTTGGTTCACAAGAACCCAAAATTACATGAACATGTCCTTCAAACTTAGAGTTCAATATTCCTCATGATCATTCATTTTATTTGTCATAAAATTCACACACATTAAATTCAATGAGTTTTGACAAATGTAGACTCCCAGGTAACCACCATATGACGATATAGGCCATTTTTGTCACCGAAGTTTTCTATGCTCTTTGTAGTCAGTCTCTCCACCTCATTCCAGGTACCACACAACCATTGATCTACTTTCTGTTCATATTAATCAGATTTGCCTATACTAGATTTTCATATAAATGGAATTATAGCATGATTATTATAGCATGATGGAATTTCATATAAATGGAATTATAGCACGATGCTTTCAAAATGTTAAGATCCATGTTGCTACATAAATGAGTAGTTTACTCCTTTTTATTGCAAAGTAATACTCCATTGAATGGATATACCAAAATTTATTTATCCATTCACCTCTTGATGAACATTTGTGTTGCTTTTCAGTTTGGGGATAAGCTTACATGAATATTAAGTTACCAGTGTTTGTGGACATATATTTTCATTTTTTTGATAAATACATAATAATAATATTCCATTTGCTATTGAATTAATTTCTACTCTTTATGATTTCCTTTCTTCTAATTACTTTGGGTTCAAGTCACTCTTCATTTTCTAGCTCATAAGGTGAAAATCTAGAGAGTTGAACTTGAGAATTTTCTTATTTTCTACACTCCCAGCTTTATTGAGATAGTATTGATATATAACATTGCAAGTTGAAGGTGTACAATGTGATGATTAGATACATGCACATATTGTAAGAATTTTCTTCTTTTCTTTTTTTTTTTTAAAGATTTTATTTATTTATTGGACAGAGAAAGACACAGCAAGAGACGGAACACAAGCAGGGGGAGTGAGAGAGGGAGAAGCAGGCTTTCTGCCGAGCAGGGAGCCTGATACGGGGCTCCATCCCAGTACCCCGGGGTCATGACTTGAGCTGAAGGCAGATGCTTAACAACTGAGCCACCTAGGCACCCCGGAACTTTCTTATTTTCTAATGTAAACAAATAAAACCACAGCTTTCCTTTTGGGGACCACTTTAACTTTACTTCATAAATTTTGATACACAGGCGGTCTTTACATGGTAATGAAGGGATCGTAAAAATGACCATGCAAAGTTAAACTCTGCAAAGTGATCTCAATAATCAATGGGAAAATTACAATTGCTTTGTGCTCCTTAAGATTTTTTGTTATGACATTAAATGTATAGGAAAATGAAAAAAATGGTAACACTAATATTTATTTACTACACTGTAATTTAAAACATTAAAAACATTAAAGTGTTTATAATGAAACGCTTGGAGAATTAAAGTCTTTTCCTCCCTTATAAAAACCTTAGGAAATGGATACAGAGTTTCAATTTGGGAAGTGAAAAAGTTCTGGAGATGGATGATGGTGAAGGTTGTGAATGTGAATGTACCTAATGCCACTGAACCATTCATTTCAAAATATTAAATGATAAATTTCATATTATGTATATATTTCTGTAATTAAAAAAACAAATCAAAAGACTTTGAACAGCACTTGCTGCCTCCTCATATAATTTATGATGAGGAGTGATCACTGTTTCTATGCCTCTGTGAATTGTCATATTCAGAACTTCCTAAGTTTGAATCAGCTTCCAACATTTTATCTTTTGCACACATGAACTATTCAAGAGTCCTTTGATGTAAGTTTTTGCCAGTGTCAATTTCTCTGGGACATCTTTATCCTTTTCATTGCAAGCACTTTCCTCATTTATGTCACCTTTGCTACATTCCCCTGACTATAAAACTAGAATCCCTCAAAATGCAAACATTAAGATTTCCACATTAGCTGTTTCTTCTTTCATTCCATTTGCATTTGATTCAAATTGTGCTTCTGATGTGAACATGTTTTGCTTGTTTGATGTACTCTCAGCTCTATTGGCCAGTTCCTTCTTTGGATCACCCATTTTTGTAAAATGTCACGTGGTTTATCAGTGGGAGACAAGAAGGAAATGTCTTTACTGTATGTGTGTGAACTGAATAATAGAGGAACAGCAACAAATCACCAAAGAATTTTGGAAGAAGTAATGTGATTGGCCACTGATCATGATGACTATTTGTTATTTGCATAGTGATTCATGGACTGATAAGTTAACGATGAAGTTTGTAGAATTGCTTACAGTAATATACTGTGGTAACTGAAATGTAGTAACTGAAATTTGAACCATGTTGATGGTTATATTTATATTTAAGTTAAGTCATTTGTATTAAGTCCTTTTAAATGTATTGAGATTGTTTTATTGCCTAGCATATGGTCTATATCAGCTAATGTTCCATGTGAACTTGGAAAAAAAAAAGGTAAATTCTGCTGTTACTGAGTGCAACATTCTATTAGGTCAAGCTGGATTATGAAATTGTTAAGGTTTCTAGAACTTTCATGTTTTCTTTTGACTTTTTCTTTTCTTTTTTTTTTTTTAAAGATTTTATTTATTCATTTGACACAGAGAGAGAGATTACAAATAGGCAGAGAGAGAGGAGAGAGGAGGAAGCAGGCTCCCCGCTGAGCAGAGAGCCCGATGTGGGCCTCGATCCCAGGACCCTGAGATCATGACCTGAGCTGAAGGCAGCGGCTTTAACCCACTGAGCCACCCAGGCGCCCTTCTTTTGACTTTTTCTATCAAGTACTTAGAGAGAAGTATTGAAATCTTCAAGTAGAATTGTGGATTTGGATGTTTCTCTTCTCAGTCCATCAGTTTTTTTTTCTGATATATTTTGAAGCTCTGTTTTTAAGAGCTTAATGATTGACCCTATTATTGTTATAAAATGACCTTCTTCATCCCTGATAATATTTCTTTTCCTGAAGTCTATTTATCAGACATTAATATAGTTACTCTAGTTTTATTGTGATTAGCATTGACATAGTATAATTTTTTCCATCCTTTTACTTTTACTCTATCCTTGTCTTTATATTTAAGGATATTTCTTGTAGTAGCTTGTAGTGGGTCTTGCTTTTCATTTAGTCTGGCAATCTCTGCCTTTTAATTGGAGTGTATATAAATGTGAAATATAAAATCCAAATGCAAATTGGAGACTTTATATTTAGTGTAATTATTGAAATCCTCATTGCATTTATATTTTCCTTTAAATATGTGAACATATTTAAACAGTTGTTTTAAAATTCTTCTATGCTAGTTTCATTATCTGTGCTAACTCTGTTTCTATTGACTGATTTTCCTCCTGGATATAGGTTTTGTTGCTTTATTTTACATATCTAGTGACTTTTCATTGAATGCCACATGTTATGAATATTGTGTTGCTGAGTGTTTAGATTTTGTTGTCTTCCTTCAAAGAATGTTGAATATTGGGGTGCCTGGGTGGCTCAGTGGGTTAAAGCCTCTGCCTTCGGCTCAGGTCATGATCTTAGGGTCCTGGGATGGAGCCCCATATCGGGCTCTCTGCTCAGCAGGGAGCCTGCTTCCTCCTTTCCTGCCTCTCTGCCTACTTGTGATCTGTCTCTCTCTGTCAAATTTAAAAAAAAATCTTTAAAAAAAAGAATGTTGAATATTATTTAGCAGACAATTAAGTTACTTGTCATCAACTTGATTTTGGCGACTCATCTTTGAGTTTTGTTAGGAAGTATCTAAAATAGTTTTTACTCTAGAGGTGATTCAGACTTCCTCCTAAGATATGACCCTTCTGTGGTCCTTACTGAATGCCCTGGGCATCCAATGAGGCCTCTTCTTCACTCAACTTTCTCCCAGATCTGTATTAGCTGAGGAAATTATTCAGCTTGTAGTAATTCAGGCAGTTGTTCTAATGTTAATTCAACCTACCACACACAGGTTAGTATTCAGACAAGCGGTGTTAGTAGTCAGGTTTAAGGGCATTCATGAAGCTCCTGTTTAACTTCTTCCTCAATGGAACTCTGCCCTACAATTGCAGATACCTCAGTCTTCCCAACCTCCTACATCTCTCTCCTCTACTCAGAGAAACCAAAGCCTAAATTCCCTCTTCCTATGGTTTAGAAATTGCTTCCATGCAAAAATATGGAACAATCAGAGGGTCACCTTATTTGTTTCCATGCTCTCAACGACATGCAATATTTACGGGATTAAGTTCCAGTTCCTTTACATAGTGGCATCTGCTCTGTATAGATAAATGTTTCTGTGATTTGTCCCACATAACGAACCACCTGGACCTGCGCATACACAGGCAGGTTAAAGAATGTTGTTTGTAAGACTTGTGCCATGTGAATAACCCTGGGAGCCTAATTGTTTATAATATATTATTTGGCCTCCAGGTCAGAGCTGGCTTTCCTGTTCTGGATGCCAAGAGCTATAAATTTTGTTTTATACCCATCCTGTCCCAGGCTGGGATGGTGACCCCAGAATGGAATCCAAGAGGGGAGGCAGACAAACATAGCCCAGGCTCCTTGAAAATATAGAAATATGGTAACATTGAAATCCAGCTTGCTTCAAAGTGCACATAGGCAAACAGATGTTCAATTTCAAACCCTATTATTTGCTCTATGAATATGGACCTTATGGGGATGGCCAGTTAGAAGTCTCACCTGAGGGGAGGACCCTCCGCCCAGGCCTCTCCATCAAGACTCCACCCTGGCTGTTTCCACAGGACTTCCCCAGCTGATAAAATTGAATGTTGTAAATACCCTATTTGATGTAACTTTACCTTGTTTTCATTAATTGCCTACTATTACCTTAATCTATGTGTAGATTCCTTTCCTTTTCTGTTTCTATTAGGTTTCTATAATAATAACAACAACAAAGTTTTCTTTCCTTTTTGAAACTGAAAAACAGCTGTTGTGAATCTTTTGTGCAGAACAGCATCTTAATTAGATTTTTTGCCTAGTTAGTATTTCAACTTTTTCCTCAGTAGCCTTTATTATGAAGACTTAGCCCTAAGGAAGAAGAGAACATAAACAGCTGGAATAAAAAAAAACTTTGCTCAGCATTGAGCTCAGATGCTAAACTTGATTAGAAAACAATAGTCTTAGAAATCAGGCTTTTAAGAGACAGAGTTTTCTGAGAAATCTGACAGTTTCCTTTCTACTTGTCAAGAACTAAATTTAGAGGGTTAACTACAACATAGATCACAGATCTGAGGAAAAATATGGGATAGGAGGAAGGTTCCTCCTCACGGTAGAAGGAAAGCCCTAATGAGACTGGGTTGGGGGATAATAGGGAGAAGGCCAGAAAAGAGAATCCTTTGGCTTCTGCGTCAGGGTGAGAACCTGGGATGGAAGTAGAGGGTAGGGAAATGCAGAGAGTTGTGAGGGATCATGAGAATGTTCTAAAACCCTGTTTTCCTAAGGATAGCTAAAGAGACTGCAGACCTTCCAGAGAAGCAAGTAGTGGGACTGGTATTCTAACCCGCATGACTGGGTGACTGAAATAAGGGCTGAGGAAAGTGGTCCTCATAACAGCCTTATCGAACTCTGCACACTTGGGTGAGGTCTGAGCACAGTACCCACAGTCCAAGGTAGAAGAGTGTGAGGTCACTGACAAGGTCAGCTGCTAGAGTCTGATAATGCCTAGGAGGTCAGACCCCAATACCTTCCTAGATCTTGGCACACTGTGACCAGGCAGGTCACATTGCACAGCAACAGAGGCTATCAGTAGAGAGGTCTATAGCTGGAGAAGATGCAGGTCAGTCAGCAATGAGTGGGGGACCAGAGAGCCACCTTCCCTAATACAGAACAACATATGATCCCTGTCTCTCCCCAAAAAAGTTAGAAAAGAGCAAGTCAAGAGGGATGTGGGGAAGAATCTCTAAGTAATCAGGTATTTACTCTAAGAGGATTATGTTTGAGCTGGACAATGACTGAGATAAAATATGTGAATTTAGATGAAAAACTCTTGCATTGAGCTGAGTATTATAGAAAAGGAAAGACTTCTTCCCCCTCTTAGGTTTGTATCTCATTCTGCAAATTAAACTGATAAAAGACACTACCAGAAGAAAAGAGAGCAAATTTAACTTGATGCTAGCATTTTTATGTGGCATAGGAGCCTTCACAGAAGATAAATGAAGACCCAAAGAAATAATTAGGCCCAAGGGCTTACATTACCATTTTAACAAAGAACAATAAAGTGTGGAGATGTAACAATGCAAAGGAAAAAAGGTTTGAGCCTCTAGAGGTCATAAATTGTGTGAAAGTGACCAGGAAGTGTCCAGAGGAAACTGAAGAAGATAAGGGGGTTATTTTAGTAAGGTTTATTTTTACAGCATCATCTTAGCATTGACCCCCCATCTCCAGTCACAAGAATGTTCTTCTCTTCCTGGTACAGCAAGGGTCCTTTTTTGCCAGAAATTTATACTTGGTTTTTAGCCAGATAGGGGAGGTCAGAGACACCGTCCTGCATCTGCTGTCTCTAAGTTGCCTTTAGTTCAAAAATAATCAATATGCCAAAGTGAGATATTTTGGGGTGGCATATTCTGATTAGCTTCAGAGACACTGAATAGTATGGAACAAAGTCTCTGCTCCAAGTAGAGTGTGAGATTTACAGCAACATGAGTCAATTTTAGAAGTAAAATAATTTATGTTTCTGCACGTATTTGTCTTAGAACTGCTCAATTTTTACCTACTAGAAAGTTTAAAAATAAAACAAGCAAAGCACTTTTTATGATGTAGTCCCTCTTACCACCTGTACTTTATTCTCCTGTGTCACTAACCTGCTATCTATCACTATCTTTCACAGATGTCACCACTCTGTGATTCATGTCTGCAAACTCCAGTAGCAAGCAGTTCTTTAAAGGCTGGGAACAAATCTCATTCATCCTTGCATCCCCAGAACCTAGCACAATATGTGTCAGGTGGTAGGTTTCAATAAACATTACATGGATATATGGATTAAAAACTTCCCAATATTCACAGCTGAACCAAAGTGAGAAAAACCAAGAGATTGCTTGTGATTGAAAAGGCCTAAATACCTTTCTCTGGAAGCTTGTCCTAGGACCTGAGATTCTTCCACCAGAGACTCCGAATTGAGTTAAAATGCAAACTCCTTACTACTCATTATTCCATTGTTAGGCATCAGTGCTTTATCACAAATAAATGCAGCTGAGTGATGGTGGAAAACAGGGTTCTAGAGGAAGGAAATAAAGAGAAAAGAGCTCTATGGGGTACTGTTGGGTAGTCAGTTCCCCTGGAGCAACCAGGGTGAAACTTCTTATGGAGGCTTAAGTTGCTGGTGAGGAGTAGGGGGCAGGGATGTCTTCATGGATATGTGACCAATACATTTGCACAGGCCCCACACTTAAGAGGGCCCATCCTGGTTTAATGCTTTGCTGTTGCCATCTTGAAATACTTAATAATATTTGAACAAAGGACCTTGCATTTTTCATTTTGCACTGGATCCCCTAAATTATGCATCTGGTCCTGGTGGAGGGATGCCAAATGAAAGGAAAGGGCACAGAAAGAGAAGACAAGAAGAGGCACAAAAAGAGTTATCCCACCTTCATGAGGTGCATAAGGTCAAGCTACAAGCCAGCAGGATGGCCAGGAGGACTGAAGCAGCAGAGAAAATGGAGTGGCCACCAACTAGAGTTTCCTGTATCTCAGACTTAGAGGTGGGCTTCTCAACCATCAGAATCTGTGGGACTTTCTCACCTGCTTCATGTATTCCTCTGTTTACAGCCTCCTTTTCTGTGGTCGCATTTCAGTAACACCTCCTGGGTTATGGCAGTGATGGCTCAGGTTTCCTTCCTCTGAAGGACACCTAAGTGGCTGTACCAGCTTGCATTCCCACCAGCAGTGTAAGACAGTTCCCCTTTCCCCACATCCTCACCAAAACTTGTTTCTTGTTTTGTTAATTTTTGCCATTCTAACTGGTGTAATGTGGTATCTCATTATGGTTTTGACTGGTATTTCCCTGATGACTAGTGACGTTGAGCATTTTTTCATGTGTCTGTTAGCCATTTGTATGTCTTTGGAGAAGTGTCTGTTCATGTCTTCTGTCTATTTTTTGACTGGGTTATTTGTTTTTTTGAGCGTTGAGTTTGAGAAGTTCTTTATAGATCTTGGATATCAGCCTTTTATCTTTGTATTTGCAAATATCTTCTCCTATTCCATGGGTTGTCTCTTTGTTTTGTTGATTGTTTTCTTTGTTGTGCAGAAGCTTTTTATCTTGATGAAGTCCCAAAAGTTCATTTTTGCTTTTGTTTCCCTTGACTTTGGAGATGTGTCTTGAAAGAAGTTGTTGTGGCTGATGTCGAAGTGGTTACTGCCTGTGTTCTCCTCTAGGGTTTTGATGGATACCTGTCTCACATTGAGGCCTTTCATCCATTTTGAGTTTATCTTTGTATATGGTGTAAGAGAATGATCCATTTTCATTCTTCTGTATGTAGCTTTCCAATTTTCCCAGCACCATTTATTGAAGAGACTGTCTTTTTTCCATCGGATGTATGTTCCTGGTTTGTCAAAGATTAGTTGACCATAGAGTTGAGGGTCCCTTTCTGGAGTCTCTATTCTGTTCCATTGGTCTATGTGTCTGTTTTTGTGGCAATACCATTCTGTCTTGGTGATCACACTTTTGTAATGTAGCTTGAAGTCAGGCAACATGATGCCCCAGCTTTGTTTTTCTTTTCCAACATTCCCTTGGCAACTCAGGGTCTTTTCTGGTTCTATGCAAATTTTAGGATTATTTGTTCCAGCTCCTTGAAAAATACCAGTGGTATTTTAATAGGGATGGCATTGAAAGTGTAGATTGCTCTGGGCAGGATAGACATTTTAACAATGTTTATTCTTCCAGTCCATGAGCATGGAATGTTTTTCCTTCTTTTTGTGTCTTTTTCAATTTCTTTCATAAGTTCTGTAGTTTGTAGAGTATAGATCCTTTACCTCTTTGGTTAGGTTTTTTCCTAAGTATCTTATGGTTTTTGGTGCTACTGTTGGTGTGAATGCAAGCTGGTACAGCCACTCTGGAAAACAGCATGGAAGTTCCTCAAGATGTTAAAAATAGAGCTACCCTATGACCCAGGAATTGCACTGCTAGGTATTTACACCAAAGATACAGATGTAGTGAAAAGAAGGGGCACGTGCACCCCAGGTTTATAGCAGCAATGTCCACAATAGCCAAACTATGGAAGGAGCTGAGATGTTCTTCAACAGATGAATGGATAAAGAAGATGTGGTATACATATATAATGGAATATTATTCAACCATCAGAAAGGATGAATATCTACCATTTGCATTGACATGGATGGAACTGGAGAGGATTATGCTAAGTGAAATAAGTCAAGTAAAGAAAAACAATTATCATATGGCTTCACTCATATGTGGAACATAAGCAATAGCATGGAGGAGAAAGGAGGGAAAGCTGAAGGGGGAGAAATCAGAGGGACATGAACCATGAGAGACTAAGGACCCTGGGAAACAAACCGAGGGTTTCAGAGGGAAGGGGGGGTAAGAGGATGGGGTAACCAGGTGACAGGTATTAAGGAGAACACAGGTCATGATGAGTATTGGGCATTATACACAACTAATGAATCATTGAACACTGTATCAAAAACTAATGATGTACTATACAGTGACTAACTAAACATAATTATAAAAAAATAAGAAGGTCACCTAAGCATTGGGTTTCCTTTGCTAATGTCATATCAGTGACTTTAGTGATACTCCAGGTAGTGATACTGGAGGTAGCCAGACATAAAGATCATCAAAACTGATCTGCACATGAAAAAACAGTTGCAGGAGAGATCCTGGAGATCATACAATAAATTAATCATTAAGTTGGACATCTTCATCTTTTATTAATAATCAGTGGTTACAGCCTACTGTGGAAATAGTCACAATCATTAATATCATATCTGAAAGCCTGTAAGATACCCTCCTGGTTGACACACTATGGTTGGGAGTGTCCCCTAATCCCTTTCGCATGATTTGAAACAAAAGATGACAATCTGCTTTATTTAATGCATTTCCTTGGTGAATTCATCATTAACATTGTCATCTTCCTTTCCAGATAAGAGTTCTTCATGTACAACTAAAGTCAAAAATTTATGTCTTTACATGTGTTTTTTTCTTCAGTGCAAACTGGACTGAAAACTGATTGAACACTTTATTCTTCATCTATAAGAAAAATGGCAAGGATTGCACAAAGGGAAGTCTCCTTTTTTCATTTTTATGAACATCTTTATAAACATTTAATATATTTGACTCTGTGCTAGACTTAAAGCAAATCTGAAGATGATCCTCATCTTGAGGGAAGTAATATTATATCTAGAACACCTGAGAGAACATGCACAGATACCTCCTCATTGCTGAAGGGGGGCTGTCAACTGCAGATACAGAATACCCAGGAGTGGTGTTACAGAAGTCTATTATACCAAGAACATAAAACACTAAAGATCAAATGATCTTTTAATTTGAATGTGAAGGATCAGGACAGGGACTGTGATTTTGTTAATCCTCAAATTAAATAGCAAGACTTTTTCAGAGTGACATAAGTGAAAACCCAATACTGGTGGATAAAGGGAGCCCCTATTCATTGTTTATGTGCTGTTTTGCATTATGTCCTTGCAAACAGTCTCTTACTTAGACTGCAATAGACTTTTCTCATTGCCAACACTGGATCAACATTTCTTTAATGATAAATAATATGAATTTAAATCCCGTGCTCCCAAATAGAAATGTCATTTGGGCTCTCTTAGTCCTATAGAAATCATTTAGTAAATGTCATCAGAATAAATGATGTCTTCTTTTATCAGCCTTTACCAGTTACCGTCTCCCCCTACTCACTCCCAGGGTCTGTCTCTTTAGATGGAAAGGTAGGAGGAGGCAATTGCAGAGTTGACCTCCTTACTCTGACTGGAGTTGGTTCTTCATTGTCCCAATAGGTAACCAGAGACATCAATCCTTAGAGGCTATTTTATCTCTCCTATTCCACCCCAATAGGATGGTCTTTTAGCTATGGCTTAAACAGCACCAAAAAAGAAAGCTCACCATTCCTGGAATAGCCTTTTCAACATTTGAAATTAACATTTTAAGAAAGTTAGTTCATGTGTCGAATAAAATATCTATCTTTTTAAAATTCCTATACTTTGGCTTTCAACTTCTGGAGGACACTCCATCTCCTTTAAATCTCCAGCCCTTAATGCTGGCCTGACGAAGAACAATGTTTGTGGAACAGTGGAAAGCTGGAAATGGTCGAAGTTATGAAGAAGCTGGGAAGTTGGGGTGCTGAACCAGTCATAGGGATTATGCTTGGAACAAGAGAGATGCAGATTCTAGGAGAGGTTGATGAGTTTGGGTTTGATAATATTAGTAATCCCATTTATAAATCGCAACCTAGAAAAATCCAGTAAGCAATCAGGAGTTGAGAAGAAAGTGATAAAAACTAAGAATTCAATGAAATGATTGATGACAAGTGTACAGTGATAGAAGAGAAAAATGAGATAATTATAATCTAACACTGTCATGTTAATTAGGTTATAAGTAAATTAACAGGATTATGCCATCATATTAGCTATACTAAGATAAAAGATAGTATTATGCTAGTAAATCAATGAGAAAGAGCTGAAATGTACAATTTGCATGACTGAGTGATGTGGAAGTAAAATAAGAACCTAAATGGGAGAAAGAGTAGGTATTACCAGCAATTGGCCTGAACCTGAGACCTAGCTGCATGGTGGACATTAGCAGGTTATGAAGTGATGAAAGTTACATTCTCAGATTTCCCAGATGATAATAATTTGCTTGAAGAGAGAGAGTGTGAGCTAATAAGTTGGGGTTTCTTTGACTCTTATACCTTACTGCTTCCTTGAGATGCCATGCTATTTCCCTGGAACAGGAGACAGATCTCCTTGGAAAGGTCTCTGTTCATAGGATTTAGGAAGCTTCTACTAATTTTCAATAAGCCCAGCCCAGTGCCTGGGCTGGTGTGAACAACTGGAAGACAAGATGGGTGATGCAATAATATCACCAATATGAGGCTTTTAAGATTGTCAAAGAATGAAAATATGGGTCAGATGATCATTTCCTATCATTCAGATAGCCCTTTGGACTAAGCCACAAGATTTTTAAGAGACTTCCTGGGGAGGTGGGGAGGGCTCCATGATGATGCAAGCCTGTAGAGCATGACTTTGTGTCTCTTCATGTAAATGAGGTTGGCACTCAAGTTGAGAAGTGTTTTTCTCATTTCATCCAAGGGCAGACCCTGGCAGAGCACAGGCTTAGAGCCCCCTGCACGAAAACACTGCAGGTTCTTAGAGTCTTTGGCTCATTTTATCACCTTTAGTTCTACAGAGCATTAATGAGGGGTAAGTCAGATGGCAGATGGTGGTAGGGTCTCTGGAAGGTGACTTCACAGAGTCACAAAATGTGTACATTACTTCCAAAATATGCAAAGAACATATGACTTCAATTTCTGTAACTGAGTTGAACTTTTGTAAGAGTCCTCACTCCTTGGTAGCAGATACCAGGAAAAATTGTGAAAGTCTGTTAGGTTATATCAGCCTTTCATTGACTTGGAGCTATTTTACAATCTCAGGAATTTGTAGAATACCGATAGTAATGCTAATGTTTCCTGCAAGTTGTGTCTGGTATAGATCCAGTTAATAATTGTCCTGTAGCTATTGACCAATTTTTGGTATTCATTTCATTTGGTATTCATATTCATCTTCCTGATCGCCTATATGTGTGTGTGTGTGTGTGTGTGTGTGAATTCTCCTTTGAATCAGCTGTAAAATCTTACCAGTTTCCTTACAACATGACTTAATAAAACCTTTAACAAGGGAGAATCATGGTTTTATCCTTCAAAAAAATCTTTAACATAAGGGAAAACCGACTTTACACTTGACATTTTATGACACTGCTATTTCTTCTGATTTAGGTTATCTCCAGGAGCTACTTAGTCTTTTTAAATTTCATGTTCCACCTATTGCTCCTTGCCATCTTCATACCACAAAAAGGTAACACCTTGATGTGAGGGGGTCGAGGCACACAGGACTTGTGGTGGTGGAGGGAAGGCAAGATCTGAGGGTGACATGGTGCCTGTGTGGTCGTTTGGCCATGTCTTCATCCTTATCCAAGGCCTTGGTGTCTTGCATCATGGCACATGGAAATTTCTAGTTCTAGTGCATGTTGGGGCATCCTATGAGAGACCTGGAGTGCTGGCCTCCATCAGTGCTATGCTGTGGTTCCTTCTTTATGCTGACATGACTACATCCCAGAACTAGAATGATCTCAGACTTTCCTATTCTCATATGGGTATTTCTGCCATTAAAGTGTTGACTTCTAAGTGTGAACCTTCTGCCCTTTCTCTGTCTCTCTCTTTCTTCCTGGCATCCATCAAGACCAAATGGACATGGATTTCACTTCCTCTTGCTGTCCCATGGACCTTTCCCCACACTGTGCACTCTGAAGTGTCACTCTCTCTCCGCCTTTTCCCCTGGACTATCATGGCAGAACAGTCATTATATGCATGAAATATGGAGAAAGGGAACGAAAAGCTCATTGATGTAATAGCTTCAAAACATCATCACTCTTGTATAGGATATTGGGGTTCTCAAAAGTAGAAATCATCACTGGACAAGACAGAGCCAGAGGAAGAGAGAGATTGTGGAACCCAGAAAAGAGGTGAGAAGGTGGTTTGAACAAGGACAGGTAAGGCATCCTCTGGAACCCCACTCGTGAGCTTGAATAATACAGTATCTTTATAAATATACTTGTATAACAGGCAATCATTCGGAACCACGGTCAAAAAAGTATTACTTTGTTTTGGGACTTACTGCTTCTAAAAACCCATATTGGCCCCTAGGGATAACTGCATTTAAAAAAATCTGCTTTCAAGCCACATGCTTAATTATAGGTTTAGGAAATTTGCCAAGAATAAACATTAGTTCACTCTTCTGTGTAACTTGGTTTCTACCTTCCCTTCATTTAAAAAAAGAAGACCACATTTTACATTTCAATGTTCTTCAACTTTTCCTATTGCCCCTAACACCAGAAAGTGAAAGAGAATAATTCTGACATTATATGGACTCTCAAAAGGCAAATAACATTCTCAAGAAGTATGAATTTCCTTGAACTTTTGACCACTCAAATGAAGTGTGACTTTAAATGTAATGTGTTGAGAAGGCTCTAAGATTGCTGGAGGGTATCTTTTTCTTTTTCTCTCAAATGAGACAGACACTGTGACTATAGGACAGGAGTTTTTGACTCTGGGTAGTAACTCTGACAATACTTCCTTAGACAAATCAGTCCACATGTGCAGGTTAAACAGCTCCTTACAGAATTTCATAGCCAAAATAAATAAATAAATAAATAAATGGTGGTGAAAATGGAACTGTATAATTATTATTATTATTATTATTATTATTATTTTAAGATTTTATTTATTCATTTGACACACAGAGAGAGATTACAAGT
>LNAC01000037.1:5430859-5493387 GCA_002007465.1 Ailurus styani | reverse complement strand
CTGAGATCATGACCTGAGCCGAAGGCAGAGGCTTTAACCCACTGAGCCACCCAGGCACCCAGAACTGTATAATTAAGACAGTAAATGATTCTTTNATCATGACCTGAGCCGAAGGCAGAGGCTTTAACCCACTGAGCCACCCAGGCGCCCAGAACTGTATAATTAAGACAGTAAATGATTCTTCAATATAGCATAATCAGTATTAACCTAGATAAAATTTCCCATGAATTACATGACCTTATAAAATAAATGTTTACACACACACATACATACTTAGTCACCCTGGAAATAAATGCTTGGCTCTTCTTCATGTAGAATGTGCATGTTGGACTCATTCTCAGAGGAAGTAAGTGGCTAATGCTTCTTACAGTAGACAGTGATACAAGAATGCCATTGGTTCCTCAGTAGCTTATACTGTACCAAAAAGCTCAGTCCTTGTCTTATAAAATCCATGCAAATTTATCTTTATTGACTATATCCACATATGTTCATACATATCACAATATGTACATACCTCTCCATATAAAAACATCAACTCAGAAATCTTTCTTATTTTAAACCATGAAATACCTGTCATCATCCTCTAATATTTATGAGGATCCATTCTCTGAGCCAAACACGGGACATATAAAGCTGGAAAGGAGGCAGTATCTGTGATCGAGGGCAATGTATTCTAGTTGGACACTGGCTTATTCTCCTAGAATTTGGGTCATTGTGTATTGCAGTTCTTTGATCTCAGGTCTCTGCTCCACTGCACTGAATACAAAACAGTCTCAGCCCAGGCTTGCCTTGGTTGAGCTCTGTCTTCTGGAAGCTATGGTGGGATTGCTGGTGTTCTGCAGTCATCATAAATTACTTTCTTTTTGAGACACATTGTAAATTCTGTTGATGTGTACCCAATCTTTATAGCTCACTGCTTTGAATGCCAGAGGTGGCTGCCTCTAGTTGTCTGTTCCTCAGACAGCGATTTCTTTAGAACTTGCTAAATTTAAGAAACACTAAATTTGAACTCACGTGAGAATGCTAAGTATCACAGTCCTTATTTTCATAAACATTAAGTTTGTGTCAAGTTCATTTCCCACACTCCATGATCCCCGCTGATCGCAGTGATGTTAGTGTTGGTAATGGTAGCAACTATCATGGCTATTGGTGAGCTGTGCTCTAGGCAAAACCTCATGAGACCAGTGGCCACTGCGCTTAAATGCTCCTCCTTAGACAGCCTCATGTTGCATCTACAGGAGGTGTAGAAGGGAACAGGTGAGATAAATCCTGGATCTGGACACATGCTATCAACCTTTGTGACTCATGCCACTTCAGGTGGAGGGAGTATCCGGTTCCTGACAATAGTTCAGAACTAGAGTGATTTTGGATGACTGGTCAACTATAGGGGTGGGAAAAAAACAACCACCTGTTCTTAATCCCCCTGGGTTCTCCGACCAAGACCTTGCAAATTAGTCCAACAACAAGAGAAAAAGAGGGTTTATGAATACATGCATGGCACATACACACGGGAGCCTCAGTGATGGGTAATTCAGAGCGGTGGTTAGAACTGGGGCTTCTCTAGCATCCTAATGGAGGACAATAACTTTGTAGAGAAGAGACAGGATGAAGGAAAAGAGGCTTAGGCTTCTAAGGGTGGCAAACTGTGGTAAGGTCATTTTTTTCTTGTGTCTGCATTTTTTCTGTGCCTCCTTCTTCTCAGTTGCCTTCAGCTCAAGATAATCTCTTCAGAGTGGTAGGTTTGGGGTGGGTGGCTTTTTCTAATCGCCTGCAGCACCCAGGAGATGGTGAGCCCAGTAATGACAGCTCTGTATTGCCCCGCTTTTTACACGAGAAGCACGAACTCAGAAAAGGAATGAAAGATGTTACTGTGAAGAATTTTGCCCTCATTTTGGGGAGCCCTATGGTCCAGTAGACAGCATGATGCTGACTAGCATTTCCTGAATGTTTGCCACTAATGAGGGCCTGGACTCAGGACTTTATACACATTAGATCATATAATCCTCATAACAACTCCCAGAAGGTGGCACCGTTCTAATTCTTTTTACGGATGAGACCCTGGAGCTGTAAATGAATGAACTAGTCCAGGGTCCAGAGTTAGGGCTAGTGCTGGGGTTAGAACGTTAACAGGCCCTTCATTAAAGCCGTTCATTAAGGCCCTCCAGTAAGTTGTTAATGCTCCCAGAGCCGCGCACCCCAGGTGCTACCGCAGCCTGGTTGTGCTCACCAGTCAGCGGGGTGAACACGAGCCACTCTGACCAGCCTCTGCAGGGAACACTGCAGAGCTCAGGTTTGAACTCTGGTATGCCAGACTCCAGAACCCACTTTTTTCTCGTCAGGGCAGTGCTGTCCCTCCTCGGCCCTTCATGCTGAGATGTTCTTGAGGACTTGGAATTGGCAACCATTGGAAATGGCAACTATCTCAAGCACCGTTCCTACTCTCAGCTTAGGAAATTGACAGTGTGTTTGGTATGGGACCCTTGCCACCCCTCCCTCCACTGCCCTCTGTACACAATCCATACTTGCTCGATTCCATCTTTCCATCCATCCACTCATCCTTCCAGTCATGAGCTCATGACTTAACCCCTCCTGCGTCTTGTGTTCTAGGCACCTAGCATAGCTTGGCACAGAGCACGCACTGAGGACACTGCTGGTGACCTAGGAAAGAATAACAATGGATCACATGTTGCCCTCCCAGATAGCAACCGTGCTCATACATGTGATAAACAAGAGGAGAGACTGAAGGCAAGGCTTCCAGGGAAAAGTGCAGCTCCTGGGGCCTGTCTGATCATCACTGGCCTCGGAGAGAAGTTCTCTCACAGAACAGTCAGGAAGCCTCACTGTAGGGGCCTGAAGCTGGGGACCCTGTGCAAACAGAAGGGGCCTAATAGGTGTTTGGCATCCCCAAAGTGACTCTGCTGCAGCAAGTTCTCAGGCCGACCTGGTGATAACAGTCTCCTGCTCTCTGGTCTCCCCCCTCCCCCCACCCATGTCCTTTTGCAGAAAGAGCAGAGGATAGGGAGTCAAGAAAGGGAAGTCTACTTGTTCACTCCTGCTTAGCCGTGAGATTTTAGAAGTCACGTTGTCTCCATAACCATTCATTTTGTCAGGTCTGAAATGGAAATTACGACATACAGCCTGACTACACCGTAGGGTTATGGAGATCAAAAGCAACTGTAAAAATGAAAGTCCTTTGTAAACCAAAGCAACTCTCCTCACCTGGGTACCATCTTCCTCCGCATGCTCCATCTTCCCAGGGTGATTTATGTGCAGGGGGCCCTTGGACACATCTTGGGACATTGCTGGTGGCCCTGACACTCAGGTGCGGTTGACTTGTCGTGGGGTTTTACAACCTGCTAGGAGCTTCTCCTTATAACACTTCTTACAAAGCTTTCTGTCTGAGGCTTCCATTTTTTGGCATCTGTAAAATGAATGTATGATGTGCCTTGAGGCCTGTAAGTAAAAACCACATCCCTCTTATCTCTGTTCTGAGAAGGAGGTCAAGTTACAGGTCCTGTGAGAAGGGAACTTCTTGGTTCCTGTTCTCGCTGAGGCTGAGGCTTCAACTGCTAAACCACCCCCAGAGGTCCATGATGGGGCTAACTGAGGGGTCACCCCAGCAGGCTATGTGCAAAGCAGGTGGCTCCACTGCACTTCAGTGATTTGTGAGCAGAAGAAGCCATTCCTTTGTGACAGTGAAGGGAGAAGGGGCAGGAAGCCAGAGAGCAGATGAGGACACGGAGCTAGGAGGGAGTCTTGGTGGCAGGGGCCTGTGTGGGCTGGGGTCCCTAGGACAGTAAGTGGTTGAGAAGGAAGTTTGGCTGCCTGGATCCTGCTTTAACCTTTTTACCCCTCATTCATCTCCATCATGACTTACTCTCACTGCTTTTTCCGCCTTCAGGTGTCATGTTCTCAGTCACCTAAAGATTGTTACTATTTGTTTGCTACTGAGGGTGAGAGGCAAGCAAACTTCCTTGCTCCACCCGAAGGCTCTGTGCTCTTGCCTGGACAGCTAAGAAGGCTCAGGGGATACTCACACCGCGTGTTACCCCCTTTGGGTTCTCTGTGGAGAGAGGTGGTGGGAAGTGTGCTAACTTGGCCAGAAAATGCAAGCCTCACTGGCTATGTGTTTGAAAAGTGCTCTGCTGTCTGCCCCAGGCCCTGGGAACCTGAGATTACACTGCGCTTGGTTCATTAGTTCTCCTTGACCCCGTACAGGGCTCTACACTGGATTGAGGGCTCTGACCCTGAAGGCAGTCTGAAGATGGAGAAAAAAAAAATCACTTATTTACTTATTTGACAGAGAGGTAGAGAGCCCAAGTAGGCAGAGCGGCAGGCAGAGGGAGAGGGAGAAGCAGGCTTTCTACCAAGCAGGGAGCCTGATTCGGGACTCAATCCCAGGACCCTGGGATCATAAACTGAGCCCAAGGCGGCTGCTTAACCGACTGAGCGACCCAAGTGCCCTCAGATTTCAGTTTTATGAGGGGTTTTAGAAAGTTCTAAGCCAACAACTGTTTTGTTTTTGTTTTTTTCCATAAAAGGAGACTGAGTTTCAGAGAAAGGACTGTCACATAAGGTTGAGCAGGTTGTTCACTGCTCAGTTCTAGGGAATTCCAGTTGCACTGTTGTCATTAGAGACTCCCCCTCCCCGCCCCCCCCCCGCTCCCCTGCCCACTGCAGGTAGTACAGTATTCTGAGGAAAGGATGCTTTTCCCTGGTGTTCTTGGGAACACTGTGGGGATTAGCTGCTGTGTTGCTCTGGGGAAGAAATTGGCTTATTCAAGGAAAAATAAGAAGGGAAACACTCCCTACATACTGCCATTCTTCTTAGGTGCTTGAAGCCATTCAAACTATAGTTTACTGAGAATTTTCTACATAAGTACTGTTATCCCTATTTCACACATTGGGAAAATGAGATGCAAAGAGACCAAGCAATTTTCTAAAGGCTGCAGAACTAGTAAATGGCAGAACCATAATTTGAACCTAAATAGTCTGGCTCCAATGGCTACATGCATAACACCTCAGTTATCAAGACTGTATCTTCATTTTAGTAAGGGCATTGTTAACCCAGAGAAATTTCTGGTGTACCAATTTGAGGAAATGTGGATAATCACCTATGACTCCTGCCTTACTCTAAGTTGCCCAGCAAAGAGAACAAAATAAGGAGGCATGTACAGCTGCATCTCTTACCCTCACCCCCTTACTTTTAGCTCCAGACTTGGTCTTGGTCTGCATGTTTCATACGTCTGGCCACAGCATCAGAGAATATAGCAGTTTTCCCATTATACTCAGTTTTCTTATAATGATGGACATAATAGTCATTTAATTAACTATTTACCTTACAGTGTGCCTTCACATTTATTTCTGCCTTTGAACTTCATAACAACCTAGATATGGAAAGCATTATTATTCCATGTTAGACACAGGAAACTGAAGCCCAAAACATTTCCCAAGGGACAGAGGTAGAGATTGTTCTCAATCCAGGTGTTCGGGCTCCGAATTCTATGTTCTTTATACTACATTCTATCAGGATATCTATATTGATGTGTATATGTGTACCCAACTCTGTAAGTATTTTAAATTTTATTTTGATTGAAAGCTGATTTTGAAAAGCCCTTCGCTGAATACAGGTGAGGATTTCCATGTGAGTTTTGTCGTGTTTGCTAGGGTCATGTAGATCCAGTCTGTGGGGATTTATTGGTGACACTGGCTTTGGGATGACTTGACATCGCTGCCATCAGGACTCTCTAGGAAATGAAATTTCCCACTCTATCTGTTCATTGATTTTATGTGCTTATATGATCATTTCCCAAAACTTCAAGACTCATTATTTTATGGCCTTGGTGGGACCTTTTTGAAATTTCCCCTGTTTTCTCTCAAGACATTTCAAGTTAGTCACTAGCCTTTGCATCAGCTTTTGTGATTTCGTATACACTGTTCTTAACAGCACAAAAAGAAATTTCCACAGAGGAAGCTCTCAGTCAGATGGCAAACACCTCCAATGCCCAGGCATGTGAATGACTAAGCCATCAAGGTGTGTTTAAAATACAGTCTTCAACCAGGAACTTGAAACTCCCTGGAGACTTTCAAATATGTGCTAGGTTTGCACATCCCACCACTCTGCTATAGTCATGTTCATCAAGGAGCTGGAAGGCACAACATTAGAAAGCACATATGTTCTTAGGAATGAAAAAGCAAATTTTATGACCTTCCCAGTTAGAAGTGACTTGGTCATTAATTGATCTCCGCTCTCCTCCCCCTCAATTTTATGGTATGCTTTTGCCTGCCTACTTTTGCCTCACATCTATCCACATATTCCTGAAGAAACAAAAAATGCCATGTGGTCCTTTTGTAACTGCATTTCTTCTCCAAGACTTAATTGGGTTGGGGCTCACTGGTACTCCAATGGAAGGTGTCCAAAGAAACTTCCAGAGTATTCAGGAAATGCTGTTTTAGTGACTAAAAAATTACACTAATGCAGCATTATTTAAGTGCTTTTAGTTTGAAGTGATTTATACTTTAGTCATCATAAAAAAGCATATTTCTTCTCTGAAAAGGATGGTTCCTTGTGACCCAGAGTCAATCACTTAAGCTATCTCCCTCCAACTTCCTCCACTACAAAAAAAAAAAAAAAAGGTGCCAGGCATGTCAATTGATTTTGTGATAAAGAAGGTGACCGAGTTCTTATTTATAATGTATCCTGAATATCAAAAGCCATATATATACAACAAAATTAGTAATATTCTGTAGCAGTTGGTGTAACCTATCAAATTACTGACCTTGAATTACTATGACTCATTCCCTGCATTATATTCAATAAAGTCATTCTCAAAAATGAAAGTAACATAAAATAAAATGTTGACCCAACATTTTGACCACACAGCAAACTGAAAGAGGACTAAAGGAAAAGTCTTCTTCAGTGGTGGATGTGGTTTCAGTAGACACAAAATAACCAAAAGAGTGTTCTGCAGGGAAGACATTCTGAGGGCTTCTGAGACTCCACTTTCCTGGACAGCCCCACTTTGCCCAACTTATGCAAGTTCTAGGAGGTAGACCAGCTATCTGCTCAGGCAAGCAGAAAACCCTGAGGTGGTATGGGTGGGAAATCTCTGGAGGAAAAGAAGTGCCAGTGACCAGAAAAGGAATGATTTTAGGAATCGAATATGCTCAGGGGAGGAGCAGATGCCTTGGGGGCAAAACTGTTTTGTTTCTTTTCTTATTTTTTTTTTCTAACTTACTTAGAAGATAGATAATAACAGACAGTCCCTGAACTCGGTCATGTTCCCCATGAAACAGTGCACACTGTAAAAATGCATCTCAGAAAACGTCCGTCTTCAAAAAGCAGCTTTGAAACCTAGAACACATTTAGCATGGTAAGTGAAAATAAACAAAACAAGGCGTTCTATAGAAGCCCTGTGACCCACTGTTAAAGGAACCAAAACCCACAAGCACAAGACACGAGTCATTATGAGGCAAACAGCAGTTTGTTAGTGAGCTCAGAGCTATTCTTGTGCAGTTACAGTTGGACCACTGCCCACTGCTGTGAATGACCCAGTGTGCCGAATGCCTGTTCTTGCTTCCCTAGTTCTTGTCATGAATGGAGTAAGCAGGTGGGTGTGCCCACATGTTTGCTTTTTGCATCAATTCCAATTCCTTCCTCATCTTTTTAGGGTAGCAATGAGAAAGAGGCTATGAAGGGTTACTGAAACACTTTTCCCTCACACACACGCACAAACACACACATAGAGTAAATCTAGAGAGACAGCAAGGGAAAAAAATGTTGTAGACTTGTTAAAATCCAAGAGACTTTTGTGTGGAGAAGACTATTCAGTCCCATTTGCACTTTGTTGAAAGTCTAATTTATTAATCTGAAGTATTTATTTAAAATTAACTTTTAAAAGCTAGTAGCATTACTTTAAATATTCACATACTTCTTGTCCAAATAACAAATAAATATATAACTCCCTAGGCGCACCTGGGTGGTGCAGTCCGTTAAGTGTCTGACTCTTGGTTTTGGCTCAGGTCCTGATCTCAGGGTCATGAGATCGAGCCCTGTGTCAGGCCTCATACTTAGCATGGAGTCTGCTTGAGATTCTGTCTCTTCCTCTGCCCCTCCTCCTGCTCTCTCTCTCTCTCTCTCTCTAGCTTGCTTTAAAATAAATAAATCTTAAAAAAATACTTAAAAATATAACTCCTTAAACTGTCATATGTTGATTATAAACTTAAATGTATCTGAAATCACACATCACATATATTGGATTTCCTTAGTAATCTCTGTAATAAGCTCAATTTTGACCACCCAAAGATTTCAGGTCCTAATTCCTAGAACCTAAATGTTACCTTGTGAGGAAAAAGGATCTTTGCTGATTTTATTGAGTGTCTTGATATGAAGAAATTATTAGTGATTATCTGGCTAGACTTCAATCCAATCACAAGTGTTCTTATAAGAGAAAGACAGTGGGTGATTCACAAAGACACACAGAAGAGGAGGAGCCCATGTGACCACAGAAGCAGAGATTGGAGCGATGTTGTCCCGATGTGGTCTGCCCCCCACCCCACCCCGTGGAATTCTTGGAATTCAAGGAATTCTTGCAGTCCCCAGAAGCTGGAGGACGCAAGGGATGCATTTTCTCCTAGAGCTCCTGGAGGCAGCCAAACCTTGATTTTGGACTTCTACCTTCCTCCAGAACTATGAGCAAATACATTTTGTTTGAAACTACCAAGCTTGTGGCAATTTGTCATGCAGACACAGGAAATGAATATGCTATTTAACACCTTAAGAAGCAAACAAAACAACATAAAATGTCACAGTGGTTACAAAACCCTTTAAAAATCTCAATTATTTCTGATTAAAAAATACAATAGATTTGATTTTGCTTCTTCATTTTTTTTAGGTTTTCCCTAAGTCTACTTACCTAGGTTTTCAGCAATTATACTGTCCCAAGTATAAATATTTTCAGATCAGCTGAATCCTCCTTAACTTGGGTGGTTGTGCAGGCCAAGATGATTTAAACCTGAGCCACTATTCAGACTGAGGTCCTTCTGTGATAGTGCTCTCTGGTTTCATCATAGGATTTTACTCACCTTTCCTACTGAGTTTAGTTTTTGTTTTTCATTTTTGCAACTTGAAGCCTTTAAGATCTTATGGCCTATGACTATAACATAGCGACCTCATCTGTAGGATGATTATATATGTCTTACTGGTATTTCATTATACCAGTAAGGAAAATCCAGCAGAATCATTTTCTTGGATGTTCACTTAGCTCTCTTTTTAATGATCTTAGAAAGCCCCTCTTGAGATGGCTTCTGAACTGGTTATTATACATGGCTCCTTGCTCTCAACTGTTTCTGTCTAGTGGTTCTATGAGACCAGGGGCAGTGAATGGCTCTTCTTGTCACTAATACAACTCCGGGCCTCCCTGGACGATATGCTCACCCACAGTTGTCTCCTCCTGGTCCTCATTACACTTCTGTGAAGTCACTAAAGATGCAAGCATGTTCCACTACATACATGCACCATGAGCAAGAGTGAGGGCTTATGGGTTTATGATGGGAGGCCTTTCCCTGCTCTGCATCCTTAGTGTGTTGACTCTGCTTGTGTCTCTTTCTTTATGGATCATAGATGCTGTGCTCCAGATATTGTTCAGGAGGAAGTGCAAAGATGGACAACTGCCTCTGTGGCTACCCTTCCATAATGAAGGCAAGAGCTTTCCCAAAATGTGCTCTCTCAACAAAGCCCTCTGTGTGCCTCTCAATGGCCAAAAGCATGTCATAAGACCTCCTGGTGTCAAAGGAGACTGGGCGAAGGTGTTTAGAATTTCTAGTCTCTACTAGAGTGAGGCCAAGCAAGGGGGAAGGGTTGGGAAGGATGACTGATTAGCCAGCCTTTCACCTGCCACACAACTTCTCTGTGCACATTTGCTTAATGCTTCTCTCTATCGGTAGAACTCCTTCTTCTGCTTCACCATGTATATAGCTAAAAACATCCACCTTAGGTCTAGAGAACCTCTCAACCCAGAGGCATATTTCTCAGTTTGTGATCTATGGCATTTCTGCTTTAGATTCACTGGGGATACTTGTTAAAGGTGTCCTGTACTTCAAACCTGCTACATCAGATACATCCTGAAGATCGAAGATCCTGATGATCAAATATCCTTCAGCTCCCGTCCTGAAGATATGGTGGTGGATCTTGGGGATTTCACATGATTCTTATGTACACCAAACTTTGAGAGTCCTTTTTCCTAATTCCAGATCCCAGGGAAAGGCCTCCAGGTTGGCCTGTCTGGGTTCTCTATGCATAATCCTCAGTCCTCTCCACTGAGGGTGCCATTAGAAGGTGAGAAGGCTCAGGGCCCGTGGCACCAACATCCCATCAGTGATGTGAGGAGTAGACTCTCTAAGGACCATGGGCAGGGTAAGAAATGTGACTCTGTTGGCTCCTCTGCTACAGGGCTCACAATTCCCAGCATACGATTTCTCATTTCACAGAAGCCCTGTGAGGATCGCAGGTACTCATCTCATGCAACAGGCTTCTGCTTCTGCAACTCAGGCACTGCCTCTGATCCAGTGTCCCACCTTCTCCTGCTGGTTGGGCCCAGCCTGCAGTGGAGGCCACTTAATTTCGCCTCCTTCCCAACCATTACCTGACCATTCCTGTCCTCGCCTGTGTTGCTCAACTTTGAAACGTTATGGAGCTTTTTGTCGGTGATGGCAACTCAGACCAATTAGCAAGTTCAAAATTTATAGCCACAAATCAAATAAGAAGAAATGCAACATTCTGAATTTTTCTGTAATTCAACTCAGCTCATTTCCATTTGTAAACCTCATTTTTACTGATAACTGGTAACCTAAAGCTCTTAATTTTTCCATGTTAAGGTAGCTCCTTACTTCCAGGGTAAAATTTTGCTTCTCTTCGTAAGGATACAATCATATTCGGAGCCCCCGGGTGACCTCAGTATGTAGGGGCTTAGGAATAATCTGGGTTTGGGGTGATCCTTTGCCTTTGATGGCCACAGTGTGGTCATTCTCTGGGCTTTGGAGAAATGTGGCTGACATCCGTAAGGCATCACTCCTCCTGCCTGGTCTTTGATGTGAAGTGCTGGCAGTCCTGCTAACTCTGGACTCTGCCTGGAACCTATCAACCATGACACACATAATGGTGTGTCCTCCTGCTCTGCTCCTAGACCTCCCGTGATTCACCAACTCTGGGACTGCTTTCACACCCCTGCCCAGGTGTTCAAAACTCTCAGTTGCCTATTCTTATTATTCAGTGGTATGTGAGATTCTGCAAGGCTATGGTAAGGCCTGTCTGCTTGGCCACTTCCCGCAGTCATTGCTAATCCATGGGCCAAGAGCCAAGTTGCTCCGGTGCGATTCGAAATCAAAGCTTTTCTACAAGATTCACTGTCCTCTTGGGCTCTGCCTTGGAAAGTGCTATTGGAAGTCTCTTAAATGTAATGTCTTTACCATACTCTATGTAAAGCTTGACTGCAGGAGGGACCAAATTTCACCAGCAGCTATCTTATACTTATTTAGTACCCTGTCTTATTCTCTCTGAATCTCCTTCACTTGTTCACTGGTAAATCTTCATTTCCTTTTTGGGTAGAAAGGTAGATACATTGACTGTTATTCCTCACTATTCTGAGAAAATTAGTGCAAACTCAGTGCTCCAAACATGTTTCTTGATCACTGAAGTTCAGCTCTTAGAATTCCATGGAACCCATTGATTTCTCTGAACAAATCTGGTACTTAGCAGTAAAAAGCCCTTCGGTTTTCAGATAATTGTGCCTACTCTGCATTTAAGAAACCCAGCTGCAAGTTTAACAGACTTCTTTCTTTTAGGCTGGTTGCTTTCCCTGACAGCAGTTCATATAGAAATTAGCACTGATACTTGATAAGTCTTCTAAAGTGTAGGATAAAAGAAACCAAGAGCACACAGGTCAATATAAAACACTGTCCTCCCCTTCACACACGCAGTCACATTGCCTTATTCGTGTTTCATGTATGCTAACCTCAACTCTCCTCATAAACTAGAAGCTCCCTGATGGCAGCACTGGGATCCTATCAAAGCAGAATAGAGGAATTTCTCTTAAATCAGTTTGTCATAATCAATGCCAGGCCAGCTTGGATATTATTAGATGTGTCAAGAAAAATAAAACTCTGAGGGGCCTCTCTCTCTTTACGTTCTTCTGAAAGAAAGGATTTTAACTATACCATCACAAGACATGAACAAGTGAAGCAGCCTTTCATCTAGAATCAAGGACTGTGTGCTGTAAGGGTTTTGTTGATATGGAAACCATGGTTCTGATACTGCAAGTGAATCATCATTTGTTTCTATCAGGTTTTGCTGACCACAGAAAAATTATAGTTTTTACTGAGCCAAGCCGTGTGGGTTAATAAACGTAGTTTAAGGGTACCTGGGTGGCTCATTCGGTTAAGTGTCTGCCTTAGATTTGGGTCATGATCTCAGGGTCTTCGGAATGAACCCTGCATCAGGCTCCCTGCTCAGTGGGGAGTCTGCTTCTGCCTCTCCACCCCCCACCCTGCTTCTACTCTCTCTCTTTAGCTTAAATAAATATATAATATCTTTTTAAAAGTGTAGCTTAAGAGCCATTTAAATAAAAGTTTTCAAGATCTACTTTCATGAAAAAACAGTGAATATCACTTGTTATTAGTATTAAACTTTTTCAATTTGGTAAAACTGAATTTGACATTTTACATAATGCAAGTCTCCATCACACTTTATACAGATATTCTCTCCCAGAAGTAGTCCTGATCCCCACACTGTATGTCCAACTGTCTGCTTGGTATCTCCACTTATGTGTCTGACAATCCTGACACCAACCATTTCAACCCTCTTCTTTACCATCATAGTAATGGCATTACCATTCTACCTGTGGCTCAAGTCTAAGAGCTGGGAATCTGTCCTGATCTCTTTAGTTCCCTTACATCAGTTCTTTGGGAAGCCCTGTCAGCTCTACCTCCAAAATATATCCTCAATCCAACCACATCTCACGCGCTCTACTGCTAGTAGTCTTGTCCAAGAAGCCACCGTGCCTTAGCTGAACTGTTCTGGAAGCCTCCTAACTGGTCTACTTGCTTTCATACTCTCTCCATCCATGGGCCTTCCCCTTCATTCTTCATAATCACACAGAATTCTCTTTTTAAAGATTATAGTTAATCATATCACTTCCCCATTTAAATCTCTCCCAGAATCTCCCATTGCAATTACAATAGAATCTAAACTCTGTTTGAGCCCAAGGGCTTCCCTGAGCTGGTCCCACCAATGACTTGGACCTAATCTTGTACTCCTCTTCCCATCACTCATTGGCCTTCTCTTTGTCTCTGGAAAATACAAAGTTTGTTCTGATTTCATAGTCTTCTCTTTTTTGACATTTCCTTTGGTTAGAATACTCTGTCCCAAGAACTCGACCTACTCTAGCTTCCTTTATTATCATACAGAGACTCAGAGACAATGTCACCTCTTCAGAAAATCCTTCCTTGACTACTTAGCTAGAGTAATAACCCTTTGCTGCAAGACCCTCTCCACCCTATTACTCTGGTATTTTTTTAATAGGGAATATCACTTCCTGAATCTCTCCCTAGCTCTTCTCCCTCCCTCTCTCCCTGTCTTCTTCATTTCCTTCTTCTTTTCCTACTAGTTTGTTGGCCATTTGCCCCCATCACAGCATAAAGGTCACTAATATAAAGATTTCTCTGATTCCCCACTGTAATCCTAGCCCATAGAATAGTGCCTGGCTCATTGTAGGTGCTCAATTAATAAATACCACTTATTGAGTGGCTTCTGTATACTGGGCATTGTAGTAGCTTCATTAGATCTTTATCTCTATTTCTCAAAACAAGTTTTAGTAGATTTAAGTGTGCATAACTTGAAGCACAGAAAGGTTATGTGACATAGCTAATTAGTGTTAAACTAAGTTGAATTCAGACGGTCTGTCTGATTTCAAAATCCATGGGGTTTTTTGTTTGTTTGTTTTTATTCAGCATTGCTTCACTCTACTTGATTTTCTGGCTCCGCATTTGTGATGAAGCATCATTGTGTTTATTCTTCATATTTGATTTTGCCAAATGATTACCTTTTTATAGCTATTGATATCTAGTGTCATTTTTGCTAAAATTGATGTAGATTTACTCATCTTTTAGATTATTTTCCTTCATAGGTATAAGACAATTTTTAATCAAAATAATGAAACTGATGCTAATTAGTATCATGGAAATGAGTTTTTTCTGATATCTTAGTAGGTATTTTTTTTAAAGATTTTATTTATTTATTTGACACACAGAGAGAGAGATCAGATCACAAGTAGGCAGAGAGTCAGGTGGAGAGAGAGGAGGAAGCAGGCTTTCTGCTGAGCAGGGAGCCCAATGCGAGCCTCGATCCCAGGATCCTGAGATCATGACCTGAGCCAAAGGCAGAGGCTTTAACCCACTGAGCCACCCAGGCGCCCCCTTAGTAGATGTTGATAACAAGAATTAGTAGTCTTAACTTCCTTAATCGATTTCTTTGTAGCTGGCTCTTTTACAGTCATTATACAGCTTGTATGTTTGCTTCCCCCTTACTCCATACAGTTTTTGAATTTTCTATTTCAATTTATATAGAACATCAACTTGTAGACCTCAGATCCTTTTGTAAAATGGGTGTGGGTAGTGAGAGGAGGTAGAAGTATAAATTAAAATGAATGCATGCATTTGGAAGTGTCCTGGCAATTGAGTGATGTCATCCTGCACATCTTGAAGATGAACAATGAGAGTGGGAGAAGCTTGTGGTGAGTCAGGAGGACAGCAAGCCCAGGGCTGACTGAATGGAGGGCAGATATTATTGACTCAGGTTTCATGTCCTGGCTGTATTTTTATATCTCTACATGGTGGAGCAAATCCTGACGCTAGTGGGAATTACCAAGATTCATGGCGAAAAGTGCAGATTTCTACCCATAGCTCTTCCCCCACCCCTCTCCTTGTCTTCAGATACCAACAGACTCCCCAGAATCTTCTCACTTTACCCATCCCTGCCATATGCTGGTGGATGATACTGGGAACCCAGGTTTCCAGCTGCTCCCTGGTGCCTGACTTAGTTGTTGCATCTCTTAGGGGTTAAGCGTACCAGAGAACAGAGAAAGAGGAAATATGGAAGACCTAAGACTTACTCATTAGTTTGGAAAAAACTAGGAGGCCACACCATGGGCTCCCGAGGTACCCCCAACTCCAGCTTCCTTATCTTACAAATGACCCCGTCCCTTTGCCATTCTTCTTCTTTCTTATGGTCAGCTTCTTGGCACCAGCTCACATCCTCCTTTACATGTGCTTCCTGAGGTTCCCGTGTACCTTCCTTGTCCTGCCTCACCCCACTCACCCATCTACCTGCCATGATCTTCTTGGGTTCCTATTGCTCAGGGGGCCAAGTATCTCTGTCCTTGTTTTCTTCTGTGAGTGCATGAAAGGAGATCAGCCAGCCCATCAGCACTTTTTCACTGAAGTCCGCCTTCCCTGTTACACCATGCCACTCCTGTCCTTGCCATTTGGCTTTAAAAACATAAAAACCAGTTCTGTACCATCAACATCGCTCATGCTCCCCCAAATCAGCAAATGTTAGAGGTCTGCTGAGATTTTAGTGTCTGTCACCAAAGAAATTTTATTTCACGCATAGGGTATCGTGCAAAAAAAAGTGTGGATGTTCCCTACCACTACTTAACAGTTTTGAAGCCTAAAGAAGTTAAAATTTACCTATACTTGGTTGGTGCTCAGTCCACACTGAAAGAAAGTCTGCGTCATTCAAAATTGCTCCCAGCCATTAAATTCTGCTTAAAGAGGTTTTTCTTTTTTACTCCAGGTAGTTAGGTCAGATAATAACCTAACAAAAATATTTAACTACTTTTGTTCCAATTTATTAAAAGTAAAGTTTAATATACATTAATCTGCTTATTAATCTCCAAGTTTATGTGAATAATTACCATCTCTATGTACTAACTTGAAATTTTATAATTTTTTAGTTCCAAAAGGAAAAAAAAAACCAAATTGTTAAAAAGTTAAGGGTAAAGGTAAACTTCACTACAATTAAATTATTTTCAGTATTTTTAGATATTTTAGGTGACAGGCTTTTAAAAAAAGAAATGCTATGAAAGTACATTTTTATATTTCATAACTCTTGCCTATTCTTTTTTTTTTTTTTTTTTTTTTTACAAAGAGAGANGAGAAGAGGAAGCAGGCTCCCTGCGGAGCAGAGAGCCCGATGCGGGCCTCGATCCCAGAACCCTGAGATCATGACCTGAGCCGAAGGCAGAGGCTTTAAGCCACCCAGGCGCCCACTCTTGCCTATTCTTATAGTATAGTAATACTATCAATATTGGCTGATTGGAAGAAATGTATCTGTTATATAAAATAAGACTGTATTTCTCAGAGTAATTTCTTTATCGAGCATGAATGTGATTTCCCCCCAGCAAGTCCAGAGCACATTCTGGTAGGTTAGCTTGCTTTTTGTCATACTCTTATGAATATTTTCATAGGACTGTAAATATTCCTTGAAACATAATTTGTGATGACTGCGTACTATTTGATTAAATGCTGTTCCGTGATTTTGTTGCTTTCTCATGAGATTTTGGTTGGTTCTAATTATTTCATATTTTAAAAAATAGCATTATGATTTCTTGATTTCTTGAGTTCAAAACTTGTTTTCGCCTGATCTGGAAGAGCAATGATTGAGTTAAGACCGAGTTGAAATGCTACTGCTGGATGCTTCAGTCCTTCAGCATTTGTCTTGTGGATGGCATGAGGAGTTCTTGGTTTTAAGTTTCCTGAAAGCTTTGGCCTACAGCTTCTTTTCTTCCTGACTGATAGCCAGACCACCTGACCACAACTGGGTCAGGATGGGTAGAAACAGGCCCAGTTAGGCTCTGAGTGGCCAAGACCAAGCTGGAGGTGAGGTTCAGCCTATCTCCTTGAGTATTCTTTAGCTCTGGGCCTACTTTTCCCATTGGATAGCTGGCCTCCCACTTCTTCCTTAGATCAGTTCTCATCTGATACTGTAGTGTGATGGCTTGGTTTCTTTTGCTTCCAGTAGCTGCATAGACAAATCTGATATTGTGATTTATAATAAGATATAGATGTTTGGTCTTTTGAACCCATTCCAGGCACAGAGCTCCTAAACCCTTGGAATTTTTTAAGTGGTGAGAGAGATAGAGTTGTCTTTTATTATGTTAATGAGGGCATGTTGGGAAAGCACCTAAAGATAGGAGCTGGTTGCCCGGAGAACCAACCAAGTAATTAGAAGGCTGGAACACAGTCTTACTGGCCCTGATCTGCAGGGAGGGGAGAGGGGCTCGAAATCGAGCTCAGTCACCAATGGGCAATGATTTACTCAACCATGCCTATGTAATGAAGCCCCCATAAAAATCCAAAAGGACATGGCTCAGAGAACTTAAGTGTTGGTGAACACATGGAGATTTGGGGAGAGTGGTGCACCTGGAGAGTTCATGGAAGCTCATGACCTTCCCACATACCTTGCCCTATGCATCTCTTCCATCTGTCTGTTCCTGAGTTATATTCTTTTATAATAAGCCAGTAGTCTAGTAAGTAAAACGTTTCTGAGTTCTGTGAGCTGTTCTCGCAATGTAATCGAACTCAAGGATGAGGTTGTTGAAATTTCCAGTCCAAGGCAGTTGGGCAGAAAAACATGTGACAAGCTGGCTGGCAGTTAGCATTTGAGTGGGGGATGAGCAGTGTCTTCTAGAACCGAACCTTTAACTTGTGCAATCTGACATCTTCTCCAGGTAGACAGTATGAGACTTGAGTTGGATTGTAGGACACCTCGTTGGTGTCAGAGAATTGTTTGGTGGCGTGGGGAAGAATTCCACACACCGGAATTAGTGGGAATCAGAATCGTAACAACCTAGACTTGTTTCAATACCACAGTCCATGTTGGGCGTTTACATTCCACCCCCAGAACCGGATCCTGACCTGGTAGCTGGGTCCTGCTTTCTGGTGAGGAGATCTTTTTTTTTTTTTTTTTAAGATTTTATTTATTTATTTGACAGAGAGAGAGAGAGATCACAAGTAGGCAGAGAGGCAGGCAGAGGGAGAGGGGGAAGCAGGCTCCCTGAGGAGCAGAGGTCTTTTAAGTGGTGAGAGAGATAGAGTTGTCTATCTCCCTCCCAATGAGGGGTTTGATCCCAGGACCCTGAGAACATGACCTGAGCCAAAGGCAGAGGCTTAACCCACTGAGCCACCCAGGCGCCCCTGCCAAGGAGATCCTTAGTACCCACAAGTGCCGTCTGGCTCCCAGACCTGGAAGACTGTTCTTCCCAACACTGTAATCGACTCCTGTATGCAAACTCAATATTCTTGGGTTTTTCTTCAAATGCCCTTTTTCTGAAAAGCAGAGCTCTCTTCCCGTGTCTGCAACTGCATCCTTTCTCTAGGTGCTTGTCCTACGCCAATGACGAGGATCAGCTCCTCCTGTGAGTCATCACCCCTTCTGATTCTGGCTCCTCTTCACCCTGTTGGCATGCGACACTGCCTCTCTGTGCCTCTTCTGCGTCTTTATGTGGAGATAATAATAGTCCTTGCCTCCTAGAGTTGTGAGATGCAATAAATTAACATGTGCAAACAGCTTAGAATGTTGCCACGTAAGCGTTTAATGTGTCTTAGCGTTATTATCTTAGAAAATTTATCTCCAAGCTCTGTTAGCACCAGTGATGATATTCACGCTGCTCTTTCCTCAGAGTCCCACTGCAGGGATGGACAAAGGCAGGCGGGAGAAAGCTCTTAGACTGCTGCTGCTTCTCTTTCTAGGACTTTGCAAATGGCCTAACAGCCCTCCTGGCAAATTCAGAGCCAGCAGTCAGTTGGGTTTCCCTTTTATCTTATTGGAAGCAACTTAATAGAAAGAAATATTGACTTCTGAATTGTACACAATGGGACTCTAATGGGTATTTGCTAAAGGGAACATTCCACGTGTACAAAGGGCTTGCTTTGAGCTGTATTTCTTTAGTTTTATGTTCCAAGCTCAATGTGAGGTAAGAGGAAGCTGGAAAAAGTATGTCGAAATTCAATATATTATGTAACTCCCAAGAGGTGGACCACAGAAAAAGGAATGCTGACAAATTCATAGAAACAGAGTAGAATGGTGGTTGCCAGGGTCTGGGGAGGGGGGAGTAGTGGGGGTTATTGGAGAGATATTGGTCAAAGGGTATCAACTTTTAGTTTTAAGATGATAAAGTTCCAGGGATCAATAATCACCGTGGTGACTATAGTTAGCAATATTGTGGTTGTAAATACTTGAAAATTTGCTAAGAGGGGGTTTAAATGTTCTTACCACACAGAAAAAAGTAGTAATACTGTGAGATGAAGGATGTGTTAGCTAATCTTACTGTGGTCATCAGTTGGCAACATAGATGTGTATCAAATCATAATAGTGGGTACTTTGCTGCTATACATTATATCTCACTAAGCTGGGGAAAAAAAGGCAGGGCGGGAATCCTTCACAGGTGGGCCAGCAACTTTGTGATCAAATTTCCAAATTTATTGGTGGCAAAATCCACTTATTTCTGTAATGTCTATTAGTGAGCACACTGAATCAACCCAGTGGGTGATGTTGAGTAGAACAGGTGAATGTGTTGTAAGAGGTCAGAGTCATAGCTGAAGATGATACGCTGAAAAGTAGGATGGCCTGTTCACTGAGACATTCAAAAACTTGTCTTGTGACCCTGGAGGAAGATATCACCAGGGCAGTGTACTGCTATCCCCACAAGTCACAACTCCATGTTGAAGGTAGACAAAAAGAATGAAGAAGGGGTGGTTCTAATAGAAACACTGTCCTGAGTGTTGGCTGGTTCCACAGTAATCATTTCTGACTTCTTTCACTTTGTTTAGAGCCTATGAATCCTTCATATGTGTGCCTAAAATTCTTGAGCTGAATGAGAAAAAAAAAATGAGGTTGCCACTGGAAGATTCTAAAAATGGACAGGAAAGATCTTTCAAAGGCATACGAAGCCTGATGAGAAGTCCCACAATGCAGGTGACCAGCATTGGAAATGACAAGGAAGCGTGTCAAATGGAAAAACGACTGGTTATTTCTGATCTTCCCTTTGTGCCAGGTCTGAGGCATCACCAGAAATAGCAGTGGGTCCTGGAAGCCGTGGCCGGGGTCCGAATAGGACATCAACACAGGAGGAAACGGGGATGAGGCGGCCGGATATGCCTCATCCCTTCCAGCCCCCCTTACGCACACAGGAAGTCACTGCCAGGACTGTCATCTCTTCGGACAAAGGATGATGATGTAAAAAGAGCCCGAAACATAAAGATGGCAAATACTCACCCTTAAGTCATGTAAACCGCCCGCCTGCCCCTTCATCTGGTTCATTCTTTTGAACCTGAACATCGCATCGTGTAATTTCCTTGGTCGTACACCCCCTTCTCTTCCCTGGGAATGAGACAGACGTTCTTTCCCCCCCAGCCTGTCCGCAGGGACCCCGCAACAGTTATTTGAGAAGGCTTCTAAATCCAGTTCAAACACGGAGAAAGGGAAGGTCTTTGAAAAGAGATATTTTTGTTTGGTGTCCTTTCTTTCAAAAATAAAACGCGTCGAGGTAAGCTGAACAATGGACTTAAGTGTCGCTTTGAGATCATGTTTGTTCTGATAATGTAAGAGTTGGCTCCTCTTAAGTCCTCACTTTGGTGCTGATGTTTGCACATGTAACACATTTAAATTGTTGATATTTGTTAGCTATTCTTATGCATAATTTCATCAACTGCTTTTTTAAAACTTACATTTTCTCTCACATTTGGAACATCGTTCACTAACACCGAATAAGTTAATAATAAGTGGAAGGTTTTGAAGCTTTCTTCATAAATAGCATTAAATTTTAAAGAATTGCTTTTTTCTATATACGCATCTTTTTAGGATTCTCAGAATACTTTTATAATAGTTGCCTTTGGGTGCCTGGGTGGCTCAGTGGGTTAAAGCCTCTGCCTTCGGCTCAGGTCATGATCTCAGGGTCCTGGGATCGAGCCCCGCATCGGGCTCCCTGGTCGGTGGAGAGCCTGCTTCCTCCTCTCTCTCTGCCTGCCTCTCTGCCTACTTGTGATCTGATCTCTCTCTGTGTCAAATAAATAAATAACATCTTTTTTAGAAAAAATTAAAAAATATATATATAATATTTGCCTTTGATAGAGCTTCAAAGTAGTAGCATCTAATCTATTTTTAACATCTGAATTCTTGCAGAGTAATTTTCTGGATTATTTCCTTTTCATTCCTTTTAGAACTTAATGCAGGCAGCCCTTGCTTTGTGCATGCAGTGTTAACTGAAACTCATTTGTATCAGAGCCACACAAAGTGAGAGCTGCTGTATGTTTATTTGTTGTTTTAAGGTCATCAGGATTCAAGCATCACTTTTAGGAGACCAGCATACCTTGGTATTCTGATAGCAGTGGCATTTTTCTCTAAAATTATTGAGAAATGATTTAGACTGCCTTTTTTTTTTAAAAGATTTTATTTATTCATTTGACACAGAGAGAGAGAGATTACAAGTAGGCAGAGAGGCAGGCAGAGAGAGAGGAGAGAGGAGGAAGCAGGCTCCCCGCTGAGCAGAGAGCCCGATGTGGGCCTCGATCCCAGGACCCTGGGATCATGACCTGAGCCAAAGGCAGAGGCTTTAACCCACTGAGCCACCCAGGCGCCCGATTTAGACTGCCTTTAACAGATATGTATTTACTCTGTTACTACCAGCCTCTGGCTACTCTTCCAGTGCAGGACAAACACAAAAGGCTCTCTGTGCAGTTCAGTGTTCCCACCAAGTGGTTCGGCTAGAATTCCGGTCCTTGGTCAAATTTTCCCCAGTGTTCATGAAAAGAGCAAGGAGAGTCCCCTCCGTGACCCTTTGTGTCCCACGTGGTCTTGTGGGTTCCCAGTCGCTGATGTGGTAGCCAGCTACTGCGGAGGGGCCCAGTGAACCTGTGCCACTGTCACCAAACCCTCCTTACCAGTAACCTGTCACCCATGCCTCCGCATGGCCCGCCCTCTTGCCCATACTCCACTCCCTAGTTCTCATGACCTTGGCAGTTTATTCAAATGGAAGATACTATTAGTGTGTACCTCGTAGGGTTGTTTCAAGGGTACAATTAAATGCCTACAATGCACTTTGCATTTTGCAAACACACAGTAAATATTCAGTAAGTGTTAGCAGTTATTACTGCCCCATAGAAGACAATTCTGAGGCTTGAAGCCATTCTCTTATAAAACATTAACTTCCACGGTTTAAGAGCAATTCGAAGCTTCCGTTCTAATCTGATCCGGGCCACTGTATGAATTTTCTGCCACTGCTATAACAAATTACCATAAATTTGGTGGCTTAAAACAGCACGGATTGATTATCTCACAGTACTGGAGGTCAGAAGTCCTACAGTCCAGGTGCCGCTAAGGGTTGCAGCCTTCCAGGAGTCTCAAGGGGAGAATCCATTTCCTTGCCTTGTCCAGCTTCTAGAGGCTGTGGCATTCCTTGGCTCATGGCCCTGTCCTGCATCTTCAAAGCCAGCAGCACAGCATCTCACATCTCCTCCCCTCTCTCTCTGTGGACTGTCTTCATGATTGGATCTTCTTCTGTGACCCTGACACTCCTGCTTTTCTCTTCTCAGGAACCCTGTTATTACACTGGGCCCACCCTGACAGTCCACGATAATCTCCCCATCTCTCTATCACAAGATCACAGGTGTAGGGGATTAAGAGGTAGACATAATTGGAGGTCCGTTATTCCATCTACTACTGCCACTTTTAAGATTTCATTTGATTTCTCATCTTTAATAAAAAACAAATTCTAGGTGACATTGATGTTTTGAACTCAGCCAACTCAACTCTCAAAGCTATTCATTCTAGGGCTGTTTACACATTATCATGCATCTGAAATATCCAGACAAAAACTTTGGCAGACATCGTGAGTTGACTGATCCATTACCCATTTCTAACACTTTCCTCCCTTTACTGCCTCTATTCTCAAGTCCATACTTCTTTGGAATGGCCATGTGGCACAGCTTTTTTCCAATGAGGTATAAGTAAAAATCTTTTGTGAATTTTGAGAAACTTTGCTTGCATCATTAGAAAGGACATACTGGCTTTATTGGATGCAGACCTGGATAGTTGGAGCTTCAGCAGCCATCCTGTAATCATGAGGAAAAGGCTGGGCCAGGGAATCACAGAGACATTGGCTCTACCATTGATGAATTACTGAAGCAACTTCAGTAACCACCCTAGCAACTTCTGTTATGTTAGAATAAGTAAACTCATATTTGTTCTAGCCACTGTATTTAGGTTCTCTGTTACTCATAGCTGACTAAGTATAATGATAGTTTAAAAAATTACCTAGTCTAACCATAAAGACCTCATCCCTCAGAAGCCATACAGAGGACTGACAAGAGTGGGAATAAACACTAATAATATTATAATGAATAATGAATTTACATGAGTATACTATAATTTTTAGACTTATTAATGGAAAATCCCTCTTTTGGGTTAAGTCAGTAACTAAACAGAACCAGAAATAAATTGTTGACTAACGTAAGTTGGCCAAGGAGACCTTGCCAAACATTTTTCTTTTTAAAAACATTTCCCATTTTTATATTTAATCTTAGCTCCTGCTTGCCCTTAAATGCCTTATTTCTGTAATAAAAAATAATTTTATGCCTCTGTTTACATTAGACTTGGTTTACTTCTTTTCTCACCATTGTTTTTCTTGGGTCATTGAGCTTTGTTTCTTTCAGTTCTGAAAAGCCAAGGTTCTGTATCACTGAAGAAGCGAAAACCTTTGTTTTTGAAAGCTAAAATTCTTCTCTCACAGGGGCTTTCCAAAAGAACTGAATGGCATACTCAGGAGTGCAAATTATAGGGAAACCCCTTAGTTTCTCTCATCCCCCAACAGCAGCCAATTTTCCACGAAGCATTGACTGTAGAATCAAAAAAGGGGTGTGCACATCTTCTGACCTTGGAAGACACAATGGGCCAGAAGGATAAGTGGTCAGTAGCATATATGTAGAATCATGTGGAATTCGGGTTGCTTAGTGAGAACCAAAAAATGCCAGAAGATAAAAGAGGTTTAGTTGTCAGCCTGTCTTGGGAGAAGCTTTAATCTTTAGAGAAAAGTCTACAGTCCTATCTAAAACATGTTAATTAAATTATGAGAACTGTTCCCAATGTAATTCTTGTAATGCTTGGAAACTCATGGAAAATTTCGTATAATTTCATGTATTTCAGCCCCATGTGTAGTATGAACACTTCAGAAATATTCAGAACAATATTCAGAACAAATCAGAAATATTCATATATATTACATTTCAAGATGCTGTTGATTTTTATAAAGCACTATCAGTTTAAATACAGCTTTTATGTGCGGAAGAAAAAGGGCACATCCCACTGAATGGACAAACCAATTCTTACACAGACTAATTTCAGGGAGACTTAAAGTATGCAAAGCAAGAATTTGAGTCTTTGAAGGAAAATAGTTCTTTGGGCTCCTTTGGAGAGATCTAAGCTCAGATTCCTCATTTTGAATGAGAGGAATGTGAGCCCCGGTGATGGGGGTGGGGAGTCCAGGAGCTGCGAGAGAGAAATGCCAAGAGAATTAGGAGAAAGGAAAGATCAGATCATAACTTGATTGATATTTACAACAAATGTAAAACTTGGTTATCTTCAGAGAACAATAGAATTTCCTGCATAGATTTTACTTATCCTGGCCCATTTGAAGATAAACAGGGCCTGCCCTTGGCAATATCGTGAAAAGATGAAGACCTTTTATAGCTCATGGGAAAACACCCAGGAAAATCAGGAATGTGAGTCTGGGTTCTAACTTACAATTAATTTATGGTGTGACAGGAGCATGCTGTTTAAGCTTCCTGGCCTACAATATTCTCTTTTGCAAAATTAGCACAATAGACTCTTCATTTCCCACAAAATATCTGAGCCACTGGGAGCACAGAGACCTATTTCTTTCAGTTTATCCAGTGATTCCTGGCCTACAATATTCTCTTTTGCAAAATTAGCACAATAGACTCTTCATCTCCCACAAAATATCTGAGCCACTGGGAGCACAGAGACCTATTTCTTTCAGTTTATCCAGTGATTCGTGGGCTGGAGTGAGATGGGGGAATTCCCCTCATCGTAGCAGAGTGGCCTCAGGACCTTGGCTGTTGAAATGCCACCTCTGGGCTGAGAGGGCAGCAGCGCGGGGGTCAGGAGCTAGCACCAGATCCCACCAGCAATGTTCAAGCTCCTTAATGACAACCCCCCAGCCAAAGGGGCTGATGAGGAGTGAGAGCAAAACCCACCGAAGACCACAAAGATAGCAGAGGCTGAACATAGAGAAGCACGTTCATTTTCCAGTCTGCATGACCAGGATAGGTGGTGAAAGCCTAGTGGTCAGTTTGTCTCTGCCTTCAAGCCTTAGCTTCCTGCTTACCCCGTCTTCATGGTCTGTTCTGAGGCACTAGGTAAGCACTGTTAAGCTGACTGAATCTGCCAAGTGATAGAGCAGTGGGTAAGACGAGCTTTAAGATGACAAAGTGACCAAAATGTGAGATAATATAACAAATTGAAAGTACGGGAGGACAATCTGCAAGTGTATATGAAAAGAGTCTGACAATAGTGAAAGGAATTGTGGAGAACAAAGATTTATCACAAAACCCAGGCTGACCAGTGTCTTGTACCATGCAATCAACAATGATCACAAGCTTTCTACTTATAAATAAATAGACTTAAGGAGGATCCTTTAGAACCTAACCTAATCAAAAGAACAGAAGCTTTTGTTCTCATTCCAGAATGGCGTTTTTCGAAATGTAGGTCGCAACTCAGCAGGGTGCCATAAAATCAATTAGTGGGTCATGAGTAGCAAGTTTTCTCTCTGATGGAATAAAGTGGAAGAGGAAGTAACAGATTACTTCACATAGAGTCAGTTATGTGGAACTTGTGTGTGTGCGTGTGTGTGTGTGTGTGTGTGTGTGCGTGCGCACATGCACGCTACGACATGATGGAAAATATATTTCTTACTATGGAAAGCTGTCAATAAAAATTTCAAAAAAAAAAAAAAAGATCCTGGTGTGACATTAGGTGAGGCTTCCAGAAATTTGGGGGCAAACTTTGGTTATGGGTTGAATTGCTTTCCTCAAAATTATATGTTGAAGTCCTAAACCCCAAGACTTGTGCATATGACCTTATTTAGATACAGTGTTTTTGCAGACCTAGTGTAGGCTGATACGTAGGGGACAATTTAAACATAACGGGAATTTCACGTTTGATTATAGGCAATTTATTCTGGAAGAACCACTCAGCGAATGCATGAAACAGCACTAGCAGAACTGAACTGTGTAAGAAAACCCAAAATACACGCCCATACCTCAGACACCTAGCCCAGCTACATCAGTTCACCACATATTATGAGCCACACCCATCCACGTCTGTCATTATAACTTACCTGATTGACTTCAGAAAACTTTCCTTCCAGGACTTCAGAGGAACTCCCAAGCTGTAACCCCTTCACAGGCAAAGTTGACCTTTGGCAAGTTAAAGTACCATATATATTATAATAGTGACGTATGCATTTTCCATTTAAATAAGTGTGAAACTATGCTACTGTTTTTATCAGGTTCTCTCTTTTTTTCCTTCTTTTTTTTTTTACAGGTCACTGATGACGTTTTTGAGTTTTGCACCCCAATCACATTTTTCATATAAACTCTGTGGTTGGCACCGTGGGGTTTTGCAGGGCACGGTGATGTTTGAGAATGCCACCATGCGTGACAGGAGAACTGAGTGTATGGTATTTGAAACTGTGATGCTGGTTGAGATCATCGAGTGGGTGAGAGCAGGTACAGAAGAGGCCGAGGGTTGAGTCCAGGGGCACCTCCACCTTAACAGAGAGGAGGGATCAGCGAAGGAATCACGTGATGAGACAGGAGGAAACTCAAGTGCCACGCTGTTTGAGGAGCCGAGGGAGGACAGTGTTGGAAGGAAGGCTTAATCAATTGTATCAGGGGCCACAGAAAGATCAAGAAGGGAGAAGACTGACTGAGAAGTCACCACTGAATTTAGTAACTGCTGAATTTAGGAATTTGGTGGCATAGTGGGGATAAGCCTACTTGGAGAGAATATATTTTTTGAATAATCACGAAATCAATTTTATTTGATTTTAATACAAGTCTTTTGCAAGTAAGCTCTGTCATTAACATGCACATTTATGTCTTGTATTACATCTTATAGATCAAATTCTGCTTATAATTTTTAAATATTGGTATGGAGTCCCTCCTGTGCGTCTGACAGTGGGATAGAAGCACAATGTTTAAAGGAGCAGATTCTAGAATTGAGACAGACTTACGTGTAAATTCTGTTTTCACCACTTACTAGTTGTCTGAAGTAAGCTTCACTCTTCAGATTTCCAAATTCAGGTTAATATTCTATCTTATCCTATCTTAATGTCAGGATTGGGTAAGGAAAGTGCTTAGCATAGCATCTGACACACAGGATGCCCCATAAAGGTTATTAATATTCTTCACAATAATAGATGTGATATTTGGCTTTGAATTTCCAATGGACTTTGGGAGATAAGACATAAAAAATTAAATAAGCATAAATAGGTATAGCCAAAGTAACCAGGGAAAGTGATACTTAAATGGGACTGAAAGGTAGAGGAGCAGTGAGAAGGGTCCCCTGGATTTGCATGTACCTGCCAATCTGTGATGCCGTAGCCACACGTACTTGGTTGGTCCTCATACCACACCATGAGGAAGCACTCTCTCCAGTGCGTGGGTGAGAAGACTGATACTCCAGGAGGCTCATGTCTTCCTCCAGGTCCCTAGTCGTCAGGGAGCTGGAGATGGAGTGGGTGTGCTCATCTCCCACATCCCTGCTCGTGATGGACAACAGAGCAGAGTGGCAGAGAGGTGTGGGGCTATCTCTTCATTCTCTGCCATATGCAAACGCTAACAAGACAGCCAAACCAAACCAAACCTGTGGCATGCAAAGCTTCATTTTCGAAGAAACAAAACCAAGAGAAGTTGGTTGCATATTCTGACCCTGGACCTTTTCTTCTTCTGGTAGGGCTAAATATGTGGCAGAGCAGGGTTGTAGGGAAGGTGTGGATGGACAGGTGGGAATGAGCAGCAAGTGCGTATCAAGGGGTGCTTACAGGAAACAAACACTGTGGTGTCTATTATCCACCCTGTCTGGTCCACAGGTTTACTCCGTGGTGGACTGTGCACCTGCCATCATGGCTCCTGTGGGGTTCCTGTTGGGGGAATTAATGGAGGGCAGGTATTTGGGCTTCAGGATGTCTCCACGCTAGCTGAGCCTCTCACTCAAGCTGGTAGGACATGGGCAACTCATGTCCTGCACAGTATGGTTCGAGAGTGGCTTATATCACTCTCCTCCAACTGGCCGTTTAGGGTTCTTAAAGTGCTTCCTTGAGCAGACTGGAGGGTCTAATTGGAAAAGAAATGCTGTGCTGCTGGGTATCAGGTTAGCTAATTGTGAAGCCCTAGCAGAGACACTCAGTCTCCTCACCTACTCTCAGTGGGTAAAGGCCATGACCCTGAAGGATAAACCCAGGACAGATAAGTTTTAGTGGGCTGAGAGAAAATGAAACAGGAGTCTTTGCAGAGCTCTGTGGGACTCTGAAGGAGATCCTTGATGAAGAGGTGTACTAGTTTTCTAGGGCTGTCATAACAAATCACCACAACTAAGTGACCTAAACAACAAATTTATTCTCTTACAGTTGTGGAGGAGGCTAGAAGTCTGAGATCAGGTGTTGGCAGGATTGGGTCCTTCGGGGCGTTCTGAGAGAGAATCTGTTCCATGTTTCTCTCCTATCTGCTGGTGGATGCTGGCAATCTTTGGTTGTCTTTGGCTTGTAGACATTTCTCTTCAATCTCTGCCTCCATATTCCAAGGCTGTTTTTCATGAATCTCTGTCTCTGTGTCTCGTCCTCTCTTCTTATAAGGGCATCAGTTATATTGGATTAAAGCCTCGTCTACTCCAGTGTGACCTCATCTTAACCATTAATTACATCTGCAAAAACCCTATTTCCAAATAAGGTCACTCTCTGAGGTTCCAGGAAGGACATAAATTTTGGGAGGATGCTCTCCAGCCCTGTACAAGAGGGGAACATAAAACCATTAGCATCTTGTTTGTTTGGGAAAAGGAGAGGAAGAGTGTCTGAAAGAAGGCTGGGAAGGACACAGAATACCACTGAAGTAGGCAGGATTATAATAGGAAGCACACGTGCCAATGGGGTAGTTGAGATTTTAAAGAAGGAACCATTTATAATAAGTGGCAAGGTTAACTAAAAACAAGCAAACAAAACAAGAGGGTGGTGAATAACTCCAGAGCTAGCAAGAGCAGGGTGCCATTTTCACAAGCCCTTTCACCCCCCACCTTCCTCCCACCACCACAGAGGGGAATTCTACTTGGGTTTCTACCAGCTTCTCTGCCATTGATCTGCTCTGTGATGCCTCTCCTGTCCTGTCCTAGGGATTCTTGGATGCACTGATGTGGGCTGCCTGACACTAAGACATGCACAACGTTGTGATGGGCAAGTTAGTGCCAGTGCCCCACCCTTGAAGAAGGAGCGATGGAAGCCAGTTGATGCCCACTTCTCGATTTCTTCCCTAGCTGACTGCTGTGTGATTGTATTCTCTAAGATTCCTCAGAAGATTGTGAGGGATTGAGCACCAGCTGACAAATAGCAATGGCCAGTTCAAGAACTCATCCTTGTTTGGGGGTTTAATTCCTTCTCCTTCACTCTCCCTGCCTCTCACACCTGTTCCCTGAGATAAGTTGCCAAATAAACCACATGTACACAGCCTTCACTTCAAGCTCTCCTTCAAGGGAGACCCAGGCTAAGCAGCCATTCTCAGCCAGTAGATTCAAGGGGATTAAGGGATTTCTGGGAGAGAGTGAGAGAGAAAGGGGGTGGAGAGGAGTGGAGGAATGGAGAGAGAAAGAGAGAGGAGGGGAGGGGGGAAGGAGGAGGTAGGGAGAGAGAGAAGGAGAGCTGAAGCTAAGGAAAACAAACTTCAGGTTCTGAGGAGGAATATAGTCAGGGCCAACCCTCAGGCTCGTGGGCAGGTAGGAGGAGAAATACACAGTCCCAGCACAATCTCCTCCCACCCACGTTCCCCTGCCAGAGCCTTCTATGGCTGCACCAATTCCCAGAGGGTGAGGGTTAGCCTTCATGAAGTTCATAGAGGCCAGCCTCCCAGGGCACAGACTAGGTGAGAAGAGAAGACTAGAAAGTAGAACGGGAAGCAGACAGAGTTGCCAGCACAAACACGTTTACCCACACACCGGTTTTCTATCCTGCTGAGAACTGACTGCACTACTGGCATGCTTCGCAAGGCCATCTTTCAAAGTGGGAACTTTCTGAGTGAGGTTGTTCTTGCAACCACACAGAAGTGACTTGTTGGCTGCACATAATTTTTGTTTATCAGCATTAAGCATAACCATACTAGTGAACTCAGTTATTGTCTGGATTCAGTGGCCTAGTATATGAAGACAAGTGTGGATGTGCATTCAGAAGTTGCTCTGGTTCAAATCCCCGTGCTGCTACTAACAAAAATGATGCCCTTGAGCAAGTTTCCTTCTCCCTTTGAGACTCAGTTTTCTCATCTTCAAAAGAGGATTAAAATATCAACTCCACCTCACAAAGTTTTTGTGAGGATTCAGTGAAAGAAGATATTGTAAATGGTGGCCATTTATTCTAGTACTGCTCTCTTAATTACTCTGCCCATTTATTATTGCCTCAAATTTCTACTTATCTCCCTAGATATGCATGTATGTTGTTAACACATTCATGTAGAATAGGATTAACCATCTCAGAAATCTAAACATTTCTCTAGATATTTGAAGAGTCCTCTTAAAATTATAGTTGGATGAACTGTAATATTTTATTATCCCTCTCTCCTCTTGCTCTTAAGTGTATAAAATATCCTGAAGCTCATCTTAAGTGACAGGTGAACTAGTTGTTTTTCAGTTGCATTCAGACTTCAATGGTCTTTCAATTGGGCTTTAAATTAAAATCGACTGTGATGAAGTAATTTATGCTTAGACTCTGGCCACTGTTGCCTGATTGCTGATGGTGATGAATCATTGAGGAAGGGCTTACATTCCTGTGCTGTTGGAGCTTTTCACTTAACCTCTGAGTCTGCTGGGCTGCAGGCGGGTTTACTGGCAAATGACCTCTGCTTAGAAGCCTGGCAGGAGGGACTTCATGCCCCAGGGCTCAGCCTTCGCTGTATGAAAAAGATTTTGTGAGAATCTATGACTTTTGTGTTAAGGCAAGAATGTGCTCTGTCTCAGATATAATTCATCTTGTATCTAAAAATGTGTGGTTCTGTGAAATATAACATATTTAGTCCTTTTTCTCTTGTCCTTTGAGGAAAATCTACCTATTTCTTTTGAGTAGGGGTGCTATATAAAGGAAATCTTTTTTGCCTTATAAACAAATTTCTCATTATTTTTTCCTCTTTCCCAAATAAGATATTTTAGTGTGAATGAAGAGAGAAGAAAAAGAATTTAATGAAAGAGAAACATGGATACAAATTTACGGTAACACTAGCCTTACTTTTTTTAAAAAGGAAAATAATGAAGCTAAAGCAAACTGGATCACAAAGAAAATCAGATGTATTGTGAAAATAATAATGTTTATGTTTTCTCCCTGGATTATGTAGTTGTTAAACCATATATTTAATTTGTTGAATATTTTGTGGTTATTGCTCTGTTTATAAAAATGATTGCCAATTTCAAGCCTCATTCAGGAGAGTGAGCCAGAGGGCATTGTGGTAAACATGCACTAATCCTAAAATAGTGTTTGAACATGAGAGCTGGCACTCCTTGGCAGGACTCAGGTGTTACAAACCAAGGCTTAAGCCACAACAGAATTAGAAAAATATCCTACATGGAAACTTTTTCTCAGAGTGCATATATTTTGAATCTCTGCTTTCAATGAACAGAGCAAGAAGGGGCCGTGAACTACATTTTGAATTGCGGAGATGTGAAGGGGGCTTATAGAAGGTGGTAAATTAAAGGACAAAATTAAATCTTTCCTTTAAAAAAAGAAATCAGAAGAGCCCTATGTGGACTGGGCATTAGGAATACTACGGCCCTTGATATTCAGTCAATGGGAAATTTTAATCATAGATCCTTGAGACATTGACGAGACTACTCATTGCCCCACACTTCCCTCTGATGGCAAGTATCTACCTGTCCTAGGATTGTTGAAGCCCTTCCTTTTAGAGTTTAGATGCCATTCTTTGGGGAGAGGTGGATTTAAGGAAGCACTCTCTCAGGGTGCAGGGTGGGCACCTGGCAGTAAGCATCTTGTCCTTCGCTTCCAATGTGCTTCACTGGCTTCATCCTAGTCTTGGCCCTGAGAGGGACCCAACATTAGCTGAGAGGTCTGAGATTTAGACAATATAGTGATTTGGGTGTCTCCCAGGCACATCCAGAGAAGGGGAGCACTCTGGCTTGAGTGCCATATCAGCTCCAGTAAAGAAAAAATGCTAGTTGCTATGCTTCAACCTCAACTGTGTCAAGTAACAGTTTACCCCTCTGGCCAAAATGCACCTAGAATGTCAGAATACACCTGTGACTGATTTGTCTCCCAGAGTCAGCCAAGGCTGGTCTGTCTGCCCACTTGAGCAACTGAGAATGTGTCATATCAAAGCTGTCTATTGCTCAAGTGGCTTACAGATGGCTGGGTTGATCTTCTAGTAGATTCTTTGTGGAGCATTCTCTCCAATTCTGACCTTCTATCCCTTCTCCAGGCCCTTGAGATCCACTTCTCTATTCTGCTTGGTGATGTGGCAATGACTGTGGACATTCTCCTGGTCAGAATGCCCAGATGCTGGTTCTTGGCTGTGTCTTCTCCATGTAGGGGGATGAAATTTTTCCTGGAAGAGTTCTAACACCTAATGTCTTGACTTCTTGGATTTTGCATATTTAGACAAAGCTTTTCCTTATGATTCCCAGATATGGCTTCTTCTTCTCTATTCCCCAAAGCACCTGGCCAGTATCTTGGGTTTTTTTTCTCTCTTTGCCTTGTATCCACAGTGCTGGTGTACACATCTTGCCCTTCTCACCAGATTACGGGCTCCACAGGTCCAGGGACAATGTCTCATTTAGCTCTAATTTTCTACAGCCAATAACCCAGCACCCGAGACTTGGGATGTGTTCCAGAAAGAATTCTTAAATGAATCAGTGAGTAAATAATTGAATTTGTTAGTATGGGAGGGAATTCATAGAAATTTTTGCTTCTAATTGGAGAGGAAAGTATTCTTCTTGGTTCTCAAGCTTCTCTTTGCTAGTCAAAGGACTGCGATAGGAAGGTGTTGTGGTAACTGAGGGATGGCCAGAAGGAGCATGAAAACAGATGCTGGAAAGAAACATGATCATGAGTCAAGCTTAGGCATTTGTTTAGATAATAAGGGGGTAATGCCAGAGTTAGTAATGAGGTAGACTAGACAGTTTAAAAAGTACAAAATGAAGAAATAATTGTTAGTTGGGATCCTGCTGCTTTAGAGTGTCCGTGAATACGTTAGCAAATTGTATTTATGTTGGATAAGATCCCTAAACTTTATTATTCCAAATATATTGTAAAATTTCTTATGACTCAGTATAGCATATCCATGTGGTTGAGCCAGGAATGTCATGATGTGATAAAAAGTCTCCTCAATGTCATGCCCCTCTACCATTGTCTGGTTGGTTGTTTTCGAATGAGGCACTTAAGCTCTGGATCAATTTTTGTTATAGAAAACAAATAGAAGAGGCTAAGTGATGCCGATGATCTTTCCAATCTCCAAAATGTTAAAGTTTTATACTTTTAAGTGGTTTTGGAAAAGAGACCGTTGTTCAGAGTGCTCTTTACTGGGAAAAATAAAAAGATCCATAAATACTTCTCTCCATGAACATACCTTCAATATTTCAATGTAATTTAGAATATGTTCAATGATTCACTTGAAAATGTTAATATTTTAATAAATAATATATTAATGAAAGCTCAACAGGTGTGAACGATTTCATTCTTGACACAGTATCTGCATTTCTCTCAAAAAACAAAACAAAAATGCTTTCTACTTGAAACTCCACACCATAATGATATTCTCATTATAGTCTGCTGAACAACATTGTGTTAGGACTGATAGGAAGGGATTACTCCTACAGTTCTGGAGCCATAGAAGTCTCCCTGTTGGGAAAAGTGATAAGCACGTCAACAGGGCATACGTAGGTAAGTAGGGAAGGGACAGGAGGGGAAAACATCCCTTGTGTTCGATTCCTTCCACTGTCATTTTCTTCTACCACCACTACTTCCGTGGAGCCAGAGGAGGCATGGAGAAGACAGAGATGATGTACCTGTGTGCTGCATAAGAATCAAAACGCAACAGTTCCCCTGTGCTTTCTGGCTCCCTATTTCCCCAGCGCTCCCAGTTGTGAAATGGGATGAACTTACATTGGACCCAGAAGAAGATGGAGTTTTGGCACTGACTTAAAGAAAACTCCTGATGAAAATAAAATTCCTTTTGCTTTACAAAAATATATAAATTATGTACACAGAAAAATTATGGTTTGACTTGAGCATTAAACCCCACTGATGTATATATAGCAAGCTACATTCTTTGGTTCACCAAAATGGGTTTAAAGATGAGATTTTGCAAATTTCTGAGTTGGTTTAATAAAGTAGAGTATGGTCAGGCTTGTCTTTTCTCTGTTTTAAACTAATACAGGTTCTGATAAAGACAAATCAAACTTCTTCTGTGTTTCTCCTCTTTTATGGCTTTGGATCCTTCCAGAATACCTATCATCTTAAACTGAGATGCTCTACCCAGAGGAAACCAACTTTTTTTTTTTTAATCAGGCACACTATGCTCTATGTCTTGCGTTCATGATCACCATGCAAAGCTATTTCTATGGGGTGAGGTTTGCTTAATTGGAATCATAATCTTATATTCTTGCCTATCTCTGATTAGTCATGATCAATGTCCAGGGAGTTGTTCAACTGATCCAGGGTTTTTATTTCAGAGAGAATCTGCACTATGCATTTATTCTTTGTGGAAAAATTTGCCCTGAAATTCCAGAAAGCCCAGAGATGACTCACCTGGAATATGGCTGCACTGATCAAACTGATGTTATCTGCTGTGTGATCAGAGTGTAGTTGAGGGTGTCTAGGAGGTGGCAGATGTAGGAAGAAGGCAATTTGATGAATGACAGCTGTCAAAATGAAACAAGGAAGGAGCAGCACTATCCTGTGGTCCACTCTCCTCTGCCTTGTGAGCAGGAACCCTGCATTAGCAGTGACAAGCTGATAGGGTGGCGGAAATGAGGTGCTTTGGAAATGTCAAGGTTGGCCAGAGTCCTCTCTGAATAATAAAATCTTTACTGCGCCATCAGCAGAGATTAGAGACAGAAAGGAGACAAAGTTGAATGAGTGCCCAGAAAAAAATGGCATCGATTCTGTATACACGCTCCCCACTAACATAGACCACCCCAACCAAAGAGCAAACTCCACTTGAGAAAAAAATCACATGCACTCCCCCATCTCCCTGACTTACTTGTATTTTCCACCAACTTCATGACGAGTTTTCTTCATCTTGTAACACAACGTATTTTTCCCCCTTCATTTCCCTTGCAGAGTAATATATGGAGAATTCAAAAGAAAAGGAGTATCTTCACTTTTCCTTAAGACACAGTCCTATTGTTGCTTTTTGAAAAAGGCAACCATTTTAACTCCATGAAAAAAGAATAAAGAACCAAGTCTATGCTAGTTTTTGTTTTTATTTTGTCTTCTTTGTGGATGTGTATAAATAATAGTGAGGCACTTTGTGTGGGCTGACCAGTTTAGGCAGAAGGCTCTTCCATATACTGGCCCTGCCCAGTTGAGGAAGGGCATACAGTCCCCAGCTGTGGACAGGAACGAAGTTGGAAGAGATATAAAGACACCCACACCTTCTTGTCAGTTCTGTTGCTCTCACTAGCTACTCCTTTGGCTCTAGGCTATCTTTCAATACCTTGCTCAAATATAGCCTTCTCAGGAAGCCTTCTTTGGTACATACTCCCTACTCTCCCACCCCCAGTGAATCATTTTCCTTGAACTATTTCTAGATCTTGTGTATATTTCAGTATATTGAAACCATCGATCTGCATTGTTTTCATGCCTCTCTCTCCAACTAGAATGTGAACGCTAACAGAGAATAAATGGGATCTGGCCTATAACCCTCCCCCCTAATGGTGAATGGCAAATAGTAGGAACCAAATAAATAAGTTTGACTGACTTAAATAAGTTTGGCTGCAGCCCTTTGGATGGGGCACACAGTCAGTCCAAGATCTATCACATTGATATTTTACTTATTTTCTGGCTCAGTAAGTTTCCCTTAAAGCCAGTTCCGGTCTATTGTGAAATGTCTTTCTCATGAACCACTTCCCCTTCCATCCTGTTAACACATACATACACATAACCCAGGAAGAATGCTTCTCTGTGGATTCTAGGCAGTGAGGGGGAAATGAAAATACCATATTGCATTAATTCTAAAACACAGATTTTTTTCTCACCTTTTGAATTGAAAATAGGGAGTTTTTGACAATCAATGGCATCTTACAGTTATGATTGGCAATTTTTATTTTTTGCTTTCTGAATCATAACTAAAATAATGCATCTTTCAATGATGGTATCTTAGGTTGATAGAGATATGGAAAAAGTTGGAAACGTTTTTATGGAAAAAGTTGTCCCAGGAGCCATGACAGCCCTATACCAGGTTATATGGTGAATTCTGGATATGTTCCAAATGCTACATTAAAAACAAACCCAAACCAGACTTCCAGAAAAAAGTGAGAGGGTCAGACTGAAGGATCAGCGAGCATGTTTCATGTGGCAGTCATTGATTGCTACATCTCTGGAATCTGATCAAGTACATGGCTGGAACATACATGTATTTAATACAAAAAGATAACTGATAACAGTATTTGAATCCTTACTCTGTTTTAGTCACTGGATTTTAAGTGCTTTTTATGTTTAAGCTCATTTAATACTCAGGATATCACTTTGTGTGGGACTATGATCCCCATTTTTCAGATGCACAGAGTGAGGCTGAAGGTAGAAAGGCAATGTGCCCTACGTATTATAGGNCATGTCGTTGCGAATGGCAAGATTTCGTTTCTTTTGATAGCTGCATAATATTCCATTGTATATATATACCACATCTTCTTTATCCATTCATCTGTTGATGGACATCTAGGTTCTTTCCATAGTTTGGCTATTGTGGACATTGCTGCTATAAACATTCGGGTGCACGTGCCCCTGAGGAACACTACCTTTGTGTCTTTAGGATAAATACCCAGTAGTGCGATTGCTGGGTCGTAGGGTAGCTCCATTTTCAACTTTTTGAGGAATCTCCATACTGTTTTCCAGAGTGGCTGCACCAGTTTGCATTCCCACCAACAGTGTAGGAGGGTTCCCCTTTCTCCACAACCTCGCCAACATCCTTCATTTCCTGACTTGTTGATTTTAGCCATTCTGACTGGTGTAAGGTGGTATCTCGCTGTGGTTTTAATTTGTATTTCTCTGATGTAAAGGCCATGTTCTTGTGCTCTATGCAATGCTTCCTCCCCATTGAATACTGATTTTGAATAAGCAGTATTTCTACTGGTCTTGATGGCCATTTGCTTGGTCAGGGTTGTCAGTTCTCAATTTTCTTTCCAAATTGTCCACTTTCCCAGGCCCTCTAGACTCCATTGGTCATCAAATGACTATCTCAGACTTAACATTTTGACAAATACTGCTTAGTTTGTAATAAACAGTTTGTTGTAAAAATATTTCCTTTATTCAGTGATCACAGGCAAAATCCTATCAAAACCCAAAGTCCCCTAAGAGGCATTTGTGATGATGACGGTGTTATATTTCACAAGTGCAATATTGCAGAGGTAGAATAAATTCATTTTCTTAAGTAGTAAAAACAAACAAACCAACAAAACCACAATTTCTCTCTCTCTCTCTCTCTTTTTTAAAGATTTATGTATTCATTTGAGAAAGAGTGTGAGAGCAAGAGCTGGGGGTAGGACAGAGGGAGAGGGAGAAAGAGAGAGAGAGAATCTCTAGCTGACTCTCTGTTGATGTGGAGCGTGATGCAGGGCTTAATCTCATGACCCCCGAGATCATGACCTGAACCAAAATCAAGAGTCAAACGTTTAACCAACTGAGCTGCCCAGATGCCCCACACAATCTCTCTTTTGTAATATTGTCACCCTGCAGGTCATCGAGAAAAAATTCAATTCAATGGGTTTTGATTGACCTCCTCTTTGGGGGCTGAGACCTCTTTTTCCAACGCCAAGATGCCCAAGCATAATAAGAAATTACTGAGGAAATTCACTTCAGGTATAGAAGATTCTGTTAGACCAATAACCTTTTCCTCTTTGTAGTCATTGCACAGATCAGAACTAGGAGTTGGGGGGAGCAGGGGCCTCCATGGTGGACAATGGAAGAAGCTCTGGCTCAGGACGAAGCTCTAGCATGCACCCCAATTGCCTGGGGTGTTCAAACACGGATTGCTTGACCCACCCCCAGAGTCTCTGACTCATCAGGCCCGTGGTAGGCCCTGAGAATTTGCATTTCAAACAAATTCCCAGATGCTGCTGATGCTGCTGGTCCAAGTGCCACACTCCAAGAACTACTGGCCTCACCATTAGAAGGGCCTGAGTCTTGACTCTGGTTCCTCACTATCCTAGCTGTGCCTTAGGGAATTTAATGCTCTGTCTTGACTCCTTATGAGTAACCTGAACTGTAAACTACCTGTTCTATCCATTTTCTAAGACTTGTACAAAAAGAAATGAAAATATTTGCAAATTACTTAAAAACCTATTATTGCTGGTATTACTCATATCATTGGGAAAGAAGCTGTAGATTTATGTCACCTCAGAGAGGAGCTAGCAGAATTTTGGAGTTACCCAAGGCCAAGGGGGAAAAGTTCAGAGAATTCAAAGTGCATGTTGTACCCTGAAGTACCTTGGAAATTAGCATGGAATATAATGGAAAGGACACAGTTTCTGTGCTATGAACCTCCTCCTTACATGTGTTCAAACCCCATTTCCCACCTGGCAAATGGGAATGTGAAGATATGCCGTGCAGGCTTGCAGAGAGGACTATTCAAAATATTGCATTTAAAAAAGTTGCGCAGTGCCTGGCACACAGTAGCCACTCAGTAAATGTGAACTAATATTAAGATTTCAGGTTGGTAATATAGCCATTCCATCAAGCCATTCCATTGAGGTAGCCAGTCCCCTGAGCCTCAAAGATCATACTCTAACTATGCTGCTTTGAATGAGCAATTGGACTCACTGACCTCCAAGGTTACTTCCAAATGAGATTCTAATGTCAGCACAAAGCAAACGAATCTGGTCACTTGCCAGCCACCAGGACTGTTTCCCTCAGTCTTCCCTTCTAATTGACAGCTTCATCACTCGTGTTTTTGCCTTGACCTACCACGTAATCATTAAGCAGACTTTCAGGAATTCACTATCAGGCAAAGCACTAACAATAGGAAAATTAAAATTACACGAAGATCGGTGTGCAGAGCTCCTCATTTGCCCCCTGGATTATGTGACAATTGAATCAAGTCTAAACCAGAGAATGCATGACAGTGCGATGAGCTCTTCGCTAACAAATGTCAGATAAGCTTCAGCAATCTGCTCTGGGTGGGTGGAAGTTCCAGGCTTGCAAAACCCCACAATTAATAGAAACAACAACTGCAGCAGGATTGCTGACCAAGTCGTGGAACCTGATGCCGTATCATGGGGCTGGAATGCAGCTCGTGGTCCCCTTTTGGACAGACTTTCCTTTTATACCTAAGGCTGATGAGAAGTTATTCACTCAGGCTGCGTGTCCTCTTGCACGTCCTATGGACCAACACTCTGCCCATTCAACTTGACATCACAAGTGATACAGATGGGTAGGGCATCCTTGAACATGGAGGCTGTTTCAGTGATCACTAGTGATTGACTCAACAAAAACGGATGCTCAGCTCCTATTCCTCTTTCTTACTGGATTTAAGTAGACTGGGTGGGTCATAGGACAGGCAAGGAAAGGTGAGGCTAAGGCCTTTCGATTTGATCGGACAGCATTGGTTGCCTCTTCTGACATTGCTTGCCAGCAAATATGAAAAAATGTAATTCTCTACATGAATGTCTATTGCTTTATTTTTTTGCTAACTTTAAGTTAGGAGTAAGATGATTTTGTTTTCTTACGGAAACATTTTTTATGAGTGAAAGATAATGCACTATCCTTTTTTCAGACAATTGTTTTTCCTGACTCAAGGTAAACTTCCAACATTTCTTTCCTCTTCCAGCATCGGGGTCCCAGTTACCCCTAATTCTGAGGACTTTTTCTCACTTTCTTCAATGGTCTCAGCCTCTTAGGGTACTGGCTTCCTTTCCATGTGACTCATTGCCAGCTTTCATGGTGACTTCCAGATTCATACTCCTCTGGCCTCTTCCACTCAGGTGAACTCTGTTTTCATTCTATCTTAGCCACACCCCAGAAGTCCACATCTCACTCTTGGTCACAACTCAGATGTGCTTCACTTCCAGGATGGCAAATTCTGATATCCTCCTCCTTTTCTCACTCTATTCCTTCCTCTCTCCCTCTTTCCTTCTGCTTTTCCTTTCATCTTTATTAAGACCACCAGCCCATGATCCTTACCTACCTTACCTACTCCGTCACTTGGATTTGGTTCCATTGCTTCTGCAGCAACCTGAACTCATTGGCTTATCATATCAATTTGGTGCCACCTATGATTCCCTCTGTGATACCTCAAATCCGTCTCTCCTTCCCGTTCTTGTTGGCTCTTTTGAGAGCACTTGCAAGGCTCTCCTACTTGGTTGTCCTTTCTTCCAATCTACTCTGCTCTAATCCATATTTGTTACCTTTTCTTAAATGATCATCCTGATTTTAAAGCTCTATGAAAGCTTGTGTAACTCTTATCCTCAAAACCTTATAATTCCTCCAAGTCTTGCTCATGTTTTTCTCATCTCCATCTGAAAAATACCCTCTGCTTTTATTTAAGTCCACCTCAAATAACACCTCTGATCATCCACCTTCACTTGATCCTTTTTCAATGTTATATTTCTGTGCTAGTGGTACTGGTTTGTATATTTGTTTTACCTTCTTGCAATGTGATCCAGTGTAAGGCACATGAGTGTTGGATTTAGAGAGAGATCTGGATGAAGATCCCAGCTGTAGTATTTACCAGCTGTATGATCCTGGGACAGTCCCTCCATTTCGCTAAGACCAAGCTTCCACCTCTATAAAAAGGGAATAGTACTACCTACTTCATGGGGTTGTTACGAGGATTGAATGAGATGAAATGCTCTCCATATAAAAGTCACTCAACAAATATTATTTCTTCCTTTCTTCCCCATTCCTTGTGTCCCTGAGGTAGAAGACTATGCCTTACTCATTTTGTATCCCTTGAAATGTCAACAGTGTCTGGCTATCAATAAGTAAGCCATCAATAAATATTTATTGAATTCACATACCTATACCTTGTGTCCTTTTTCTTGTTGAAGATTGGAGCTCCAGAGACAATGCATTTTTTTATTTGCAGTCCATTTCCTACTTAATTTTGATAGGTTTAAAGCAGAATATTCTTTGTATGCTGAGCAGACATTTAATTACACCAAATTACCCTAGTATAGATAATTGTATCTTCTCTATTAAGAAAGACTTGTGGCTAGGTGTTCTCTGTCTGGACTGGAGTAAGGAGACTTGCATGTGTGTGTGTGTGTGAAAAAAACTCAGTCATAATAATGGTGTCTGAGAAACTTCCCCTTTAGATTATTGACTCAGCATGATCCAATATGGTTGTTACCAATCATGGCCCTCTTCCACATATGGAGCTGATAGAAAATGAGCTGGGAAAACTGACTCACATCCTTATATGTAGAGGGTCCCTGTTATAAAAATTGAACAATACTACAGAATTCCTGGTGGAATAAATGCCTCTGTGAGGAAAGACAAGGCTTCTGCTCAATGTTTATTAAAGTTATTGTGATGTAGTAAAAAGATCATTGGCTTTGGAGTGGAAAGGGCTTCACGTGATCTCAGCTCTACTACATATTAGCTGTGGATCCTCATGAAAGTTACTTGGACCACTTCCCCCTGTAAAAGATGATCACATACCCTCATCATAAGTTATTGTGAACCATTAATGGCATACACATGGAAGCACCCGGCGGAGTGTATGGCGCATACAGAGAAAACGTTTAACCGATGTTAGTTAAAACATTGAAGAGTATAGAACAATTTTTCATTAAAAAAAAAGACCTAGTGCACTTTGTGAACATACAACAGTATCCATTGTGCTGTCATCAACTACCTATATACCTGAGGTTTATGTGTCAACTTGGCTGGGCTTCGATGCCAAGATAAAAGGCCAAACAGCAGTCTAGATATTGTTGTGAAGGTATATTTTAACACTTACATCAGTAGACTTCGAGGAAAGCAGATTGACCCTCCATGATGTGGGTAGGCTTTGTCCAATCAGTTGAGGTCTTAAGAAGAGTGAGGTCCCCTGAGGAAGGGAGAATTCTACCTCTAGACTGCCTTCAGAGTAGAGCTACAACCTCAGAACTTCCCTGGTCTCCAGCCTGCCAGCCTGCTCTGCAGATTTTGGACTTAGCAGAGGTGCAAGCCAGTTCCTGAAAATAAATCTCTCTCTTTATGTATGTACACCTCCTATCAGTTCTATTTCCTTGGACAATGTTGGCTAATGCAGCCTACCTTGCTCACTAGGTGGTAATTAAATATCAGAAACTCTATCTGACTCTTCTTTACATCCTCAGTACCTAGCACAATGCCAGTTACATGGATACTATTCATGCTTACTGAACTGAAAAAGAATGCATTCATACACTGTCTTGTAAGAAAGGTGCTTGTACATACTGTTATATTAATGAGTTGCACTACTTATTCATACATCAAACATTTTTCATATTACCATGCTTGATACTGATGATGTAGAAAGAAAAGATAGAATGCCACTTCTCTAGCTGTTGTTTCATGGTGGGTTGGAGTGGATAAGGCTGGTGCATAAATGGAGGATAAAATTGGATGCTTGGGGATCACTGTCTCTACGTGAGAGAGCTTGAGAGCCTGACATAAAGGAGGAGCAACTAGGAGAAAGAGGAAGGGATGAATTCAAGAGCGGGTTAGAAGGTGGAAATAGAATAGTGAGAAAGAGGAGAGCAAGACGCCTCCCATGAGTCCTTGGTTTCTGGCAGGGTGTCCGGGAAGACGTAAAGGAGCACAATTTCTTACCATCTTATCTAATCCTAACATTCCTTAGCATCATAAAATACAGCCCCCTTGTTTCAGGGATACAGACATTGAGGCTGAGAGAGAACAGATCAATTGCCCCGAAGCCTCATGAATCAGGAACTGGCAGAGCTAGTCTTAGGATGGCAAACCATGCTGTTTGGCTACAGTGCCTTCTCTGCAGCCCCCACTATGCTGCCTGGCAAATTCCTTGGACAATGAGGAGTGAAGAGGGGGCCCCAGAGAGTACCTGTGACTTCTTCGCGGTGTAATGTCATTCTCTTGAGCGGTCAGCCTGTCATGATCTCTGGATATACAACTGTACATCATAAATGACCCAGGAGTCATACACTTCCTTTCTAAGAAACTAGAGAGCGAGGCAGATTTGCTGTGCTTTCAGGGGCCTGTCCCAGATGGGACAAGAAGGAACATCTATTTGTAGTTGGAGAGGGAGAATGCTAATTGGTAAAAATGAAAGTACATTTTCTCCAAAAGTGTGAGGTAATCCTATTTTTTCTTCAGAAGTACCATAGTCCTGCATGGAGTCAGTGTTCCCTTTCAAGTAAATGCGCTTGACTTGTTGCCCTTTACAACCTGCCCACCCATCCCCTTCCTGCTGTCTCTGCCGGCCACAGCTGTTGACCCCGGCGTCATGAATCCAGCAGCTCTAGCAGCCTGAGCCCTCTTTGTAATCTGGCAGGCGTCCAGCAGCTGGTAAGGAGAAAGTTGCTTTCTCTTTCTTGCTCTCAGATGGACCTGGAAGCTGGAACCAGGAACCCAAAGCCACGCCTGGCCTCCCACATCATTTTCCAAGTCCCTCTTTGCCCTCCTCTCAGGTCTCATTTGTCTTGACTGTCTTAATATGGCCCCTAAGTTGGGATGACCCACAGACTGCTAGGCTCTCTTCATGGGCACGTATTCACATAGATGGACCTTTGCCTGGGTCTCAGTTTTTGAATTTTTTTTTTTTTTTTTTTTTTTGGATAATGTTGCTGCCCCTAAACCAGCTGGGCTCATGTTTAATTCATCTCAGGGCTAATTATAGCCTGGCTAGGGGAGGGGCATGATAAATTTGGCCTCCTACCCCAGGCCTTCCTGCTGCCAAGTTAACTAAGGAATGGTGGTAGGGGTGGCTGAGGGGAGACAAGGGTCTGTGTCCCCCTCCCTGCCCCCCACTATGGGGCAGCTGGGTCAGCCCTCCAGCCCCTCCTCCCAGGGAGCATCCTCAGAGGCCACACTCATGGCAGAAACATAGGCACAAGGCCAGTGGAAAAGAGGCATGGCAATTCCAGCTCAAGCCAACTATGTACAAGCATGAGGATGCTCTTTCCCAACTCTCTCCCTCACTTACAAGGTCAGGATTGATAATAATATCTGAGATGATGCTGGTTATTCCACTCTCTTCCAGGTGGGCGCACCAAGTCAAGTCTGAGATCCCACAGCAGAGAGGGCCAGTGCCTCTGAGTCTTTGCCCCTGCTCTTCCCTCTACGTGGATCTTGCCGCCATCGTTCTGTCACCTCAGTTTCTGAATTCTTCTCTAAGCCCTCCAAGGACACGTTTTTCTAGCACCTCTTCCCACTCCCTGCCTTGCAGGACTGTTCTCATGTTAACCCCTTGGCACAGTGGCATAGTGGTTCCCAGGTAGTTCAAGTGGAATTTAGAATTCTGCAAGACGCCAATGCTCAACAAATGTTAGTTCTTTCCACACCTGCTTGCACTCTGAGGCTTGCCCATTCTGGTGGTTTATTTCACCCACCATTTGGGACATCTTTGAATTGTGGTTTGAGGCAGGCTTCGCCATCATAGGGTGAGTTGTGTATGAGGGGCTAAATCTGAGGTCATTCCCAACACCTGACTCATCCCAGTGGGACGATAGTTCTAAGGCCAGGCCTTGGCCCCCACCTACACCCCCACCAAGTTCAGCTGTAATTTGATAATCACGAGTTCCTAAATCTCAAGGGATGGCAATCAGATCCTTGCCAGATGGCTAGGCAGCTGGATGCTATTTTTATATAAAATCGCTACAGAGTCTGTAACCATTAGAACTACCATTTTCATGGAGGCCAGCTCTGCCTTGCTAATTGAGCAAATTTGGAGCACCTCCAATCATTCATCCAGTTGATGAAATCGGTGCTCTCCAAGCAGACCACATCACTTAGAGTCCAAATTCATAATTCAGTCTCCACTGGTGGTTTCCTGAGAATTATTGTCCCGAGATTTGGGGGAGGGCACAGGAAATATCAACTATTACCCCTTCGTCATCAGATTGTGATTTGTGAACTAATATGCCTGGCCAGAAAAAGTTTGAAGAGGCTAAAACTGTCTCTTAGCCCACATTCTTTTGCAATTTGAAATCACTGATACAGTTAGACTTTCATATCCAACTGCTTAATCTCTTGGTTAATCCCACATATTCAATTATTCATTTCACCCTGAGTTTCCAGTTTGGGCCACTGAGAGTTGTCACCCTGCCCATGAGACTCCTGCTGTCCGTAGTAGAAGGTCACGGTGAGGGTTAACAGCCTAGGCTAAGCCCCACTCCATTAGCTTCCAGAGCTTTGCTTGCCCTTCAGTGTTTGCCGTCTGCTGGGCTGTGTTCCAGAAAGTCAGAGCCTAGGGCTGCCCGATCTACTGCTCTGTCACCAGTACTGACTCAGTGCCTGGCACACAGAAACTGCAGAATAAATATTTATTGAGTGAATGCCTCCAGACCAATCAAGGGCTGTGTAACGGCGTCCTTTGTCTTGTCGATGACAAATACTTCTCAAAGGTCAGGAATGAGAAGATGAGAACAGAATTGAAACAGATTAAATCAAGGCACGACATGCCCACTGAGATCCATGTACATCTGCAGCCAGGGTTCTGATCAGATACCAAGTGCTCGGCAGAGCTTCTTTCCCTCCACTCTGAAAAGAAAACTGGAGGGACACCTGGGGGGCGGGGCTCAGTTGGTTAAGCATCTGACTTAGCTCAGATCATGATCGCAGGGTCCTAGTTCGAGCCCCACGTCCAGCCCCATGTTGAGTTCTGCATTGAGCGGGGAGTCTGCTTCTCCCTCTGCCATTTCCCCTCTGAGCTCTCTCTCTTACTAATAAATTAATACATCTTAAAAAGAGAGAGAGAGAGAGAGAGAAAAGGAAACTGGAGAATCTTGTGTACCAAGGTAGAGTGGTTAAAAAAAAAAAAATCAGTGGGGAGAGGGGAGTTCAAAAGGAAAATTCTAAACATCCCCTTCTCTATAGAAATAATGATAATGATAAAAATTATAAAGCTAAATTGTATCAAGTACTTTCTGTGTGTCAGGCACTGTACTGTACATTTATTATTTTATTAATCTTTACAACAAGCCTATGAGGCTGATATTATTATCACATCCATTTGTGGAGGAAAAACAGGAACTTAAAGAATGTAAACAACTTTCTGAATCTGGTAGGTAGGGAAGCTGGAATTCACCCCAGGTCTGTCTGGGCTTAGCGACCAGCCACATAGTTGTGTTCTTTGTCTTTCTCTGGTTTGAATATTTAAGAATAAGTTCCACGTCTCATTGCATGTCTCACAAATTGTTTAACTGATAGCACCTGGCTCAAGGTCATGCATACCATGTGGAAATAGTCAATATTTGTTGATTCGAAAGTAGACATAACCAAAAGGCACTGGGATAGGGTTATTTCACTTGAAAATAGAGCACTCGTGAAAGGAAATTTCAAAGCCAACCAAGGGAAGGCAGAGGGGCAAGTGGTCTTGCAGCCTACAAAAGACAGAATGTGTCATTAAAGGTGTTTGTAGTGTTAAGTCTAAAGAGTATTTAAAGAGTATTTTAAAGTGGCTACACTAGGGGCACCTGGGTGACTCAATTGCTTAAGTGTCTGCCTTTGTCTGGGGTCATGGTCCCAGGGTCCTGGGATGGAGCCCCACGTGGAGCTCTCTGCTCAGAGTCTGTTTCTCCTTCTGTCTCTCCCGGACCCCCGCTTGTGCTCTTTCTCTCTCTCTCTCAAATAAATAAAATCTTTAAAAAAAAAAGTGGTTATATCTTAAGAAATGAGAACTCCTAGGAAACAGAAAAAGGATTCCAGTTTTTGCTCTGACTTGATCTTTTCCCAATGATTATACTAAAGGAGGTGGGTGAAACCTCACGGTGAGGCACAGGTCTGCGGTCTTCACAAGTAAATGTGTGATAACCACCACAGGTTTGTGCGGTGTCCCCACTTCAATTTTCAAGTCCCATCTCTGTCTCTCTTTTTAGAAAGCCAGCTCCTACTGGGCAGGGTGTCAAGACCACTCCCCGAGACATTGTCACATGGCCTGTCTCCTCCTCCAGAACTGTTGTGCCGCATACCTAGATCCTTCTCAGAATACTACCTCATCTTCTTTGCGACATTTAAAGAAAATCGGATAAAATGAAACGTTAGATGAGAAAACAAGCACTTTGAGAAGGAATGATTAAGCTCCTTCCAATGTAGACTAGAGTCAGATACTGCCTAGACCTGTGTCTTGTGATCAGTTTATATTTACTATATATTTACTGCTTAAATGCATACATTAATGAATATCCATCGAGTAGTTCTGTAGAGGATGTGTAACATGTGTAATAGAATCAATCCTACTGATTGGAACAAAGAACTTGGGTTGGATAATGAAGGATCTGGTGATCAATCTTAAAAATGATCAAATGGGTTTCAAGGGAAGGGTGTGACAAATTTTTTTAAAAAAAATCAATGTTGATGAATTCTTCATAGAAGATGTTTTAGGTACTATTTGGCTAAGGGAAGATGAATTAATTGTCCCCCAAGTACACCCGAATAACCTCACAGTACCTCAGAATGACTAGATCCCAAGTCGTTGTATTTGTCCAAAGAAACTTTGTGTCTTCGTTTTCCTGTTAACAGAAGCTCCATTCTCTAATTCTTCCACTCCCTAATTCTCAGACTGTAAGCACAGCTATCAAAGACAGTCTTTGCTTGAATTCATTTGGTAACTAAGACGTACGGACCTTTTTTTTTTTTTTTAAATGATCTCTCTCTTGTCACTCCTTTCTATTCCTATAGCTCACTGCTCTGGTGTATTTTCGGCCTTTGATATTTCGTTGGGAATCCAACTTGTCTCCTTACTTAAATTTTTCTTCTCATCAGTTGTTATGGACTGAATTGTGTTCCCCCAAAATTAATATTTGAAGCCCTAACCCCTCCCCTGTATTTGGAAATGGGGAGTTTAGAGAGGTAATTCAGGTTAAATGAGATCATAAGTGTGGGACCCTAATCCAATGAGAAAAGGAGAAAAATCTCTCTTTTCCTCTCTGCTAAGGCACAGAGAAGGACATGTGAGGACACAGCGAGAAGGTAGCCTTGTACAAGCAAGAAAGAGACGTCTTACCAGGAACCTAATTTTCTAGCACCTTGATCTTGGACTTCCAGCCTCCAGAATGGTGACAAAATAAGTTTTTGTTGTTTAAACCACCTAGTCAGTGACACTTTGTTATGACAGTCTAAGCAGACTAATATAACAGGCCACTCTCTGCAGTGTTATCAGAATTATACATATAAAACAATAAACTGATCTCATGCTTTAAAAACCTTTAAGGTCCCCCCACAGACTTGCAAGTCCAAGCTCTTAGCTTGGAACCTGAGGCCATCCTCTGTGTCACACCCGTTGCAACCAGCCCAGCCTGTAGGCCTTTACCTTGCTTTCAGCAAACACTCAGTGATCTCACTGTCCTTGGCACTTTCTGAAGCTACAGGGAAGCCCAACACCCTAGGGGAACTGTCAGTATGCACCCCGTCTAGAAGAAGAGTTGCATATTAGGGGATGGCCGGATGTGAAGGAGAGGAGCCATGTTGTAGACACAGTTACCGCCTGCCTTTCCTCCTTATCAGTAGTCCACTGAGTTTGGGAGAGGGGATGGGCCCAGGTCGAGAGTGAATACTAATGTGTAGGCTAGGAGTTAGTAAACTTGCTTCATAAAGGGCCAAGCGAAGGTAAACATTTTAGGCTTTACGGGCCACGTGGTCTTTGTTACAGCTTTGCCTTTCTAGCGTGACAGCCATCATAGGTCATCCACAAACAAATGAGATTGGCTGTGCTCCATTCAAGCTTTATTTACAAAAACAATCAGTGGGTTAGATTTGGCCTGTGGGCCATATTTGCCAGCCAGTGCCTGATGTGCCAATCCCAGACCACTCACACTACTGATTTGAGCCAAATCTGGAGCTACTTCCAGATTTCTTGTTATACGAAGGAGAGGAAATTGCACTTTTTTAATGTCTCGCTGTTCAAATTATAGGCCTTAAACCAATAGAATTGGCACCACGTGGGAGTTTATTAGAAATCCAGAATCTCGGAACCCACCCCAGACCTCCTAAATCAGAACGTGCATTTTAATAAGAGACTGCAGTGACTGGACAATGCCCTGTAGCTCGAGAAGCACTGATTGAAGCCACTGTTGATCGAACAGCCTATTCCTTGCAGCTGAAAGCATCCCTAATGTACACCAATAAGCAGGGACCACATCATGAACAAATTATATACTTTGCTAAGGACTTTGGTTTTTTATCCGGAAGGAAATTAAGGTGTTTTAAGCAGGGAGTGAGATGATATGTTTTTTGCATTTGTCTTATTTCTCTTATAAAACAACAGACTCCTAAAAATCCAAGTGTGTACCAGAGAATTCCTCCTGTTACAATGCCAGCCAGGTAGACTCTCCACCATTGACCCACTGTCAGATGGAATTCAAAAGCAGCTTCTTCTGTAAGACCTGTTCTCCTGCCCATAACCTACTACTCCAGGGCTCAGGAGAATTCACTACTTCTGGTATATCCTTGGAGTTTAAAAGTGGCTGCTGGCTAGAACTCCAGTGTTACAGTGTGGAACCTGAGTCAGGAAAGCTTTCATTGTAGTTATATTCAGCACTGACACCACCAACCTTGGTTCACACTGACTTTCTGAATACATACTCACCTCTCCTGTAAGACTATAAGCTACTTCTGTGGCAGCAATCAAATTTTAGGATTTTTCCATTCCTTCTACAAGTTAACAATTAGAGTCAAAGGATCTAAATAATATCAATTCCTTTGCAAGAGAAGGCTTTCTGTATTCTTTATGTTTAGGCTCTAACACAACCCAGGAATGCTTTTATAAAGAATTAAGCACAAACATTTGCTTTTAGGGCTGCCCCATTTATCAAGTCACCACATCCTCCTGTGGTTTGTTTATGAAGAACTAAAACCCAAACACACACTACCTCTAGCCCAGTTACGCAGAGTGTGTGTGTGTATTTGTGCTCACACTTAAATAGCACGTCATAGTAAGCCCTTCATAAACAATATCTCATTTAGTCCATAGAAGGCCCTAGGAAGGCATAAGTTAGTATCCTCATGTTACTGATGAGGAAACTGAGATGGAGTATAGATGTACCTAGCTTAACGTCACAGAGCTAGAAATTTGGTGGTCATTGGAGGAGAGTTAGAATACAGACTTTGAATCTGGTTCTGGAGTCTGTACTCTGAACCGCTAAGCTGTGTTCCTATGAACAGAGCTCTGGCACACCAAAGGGCAACCTCTCCTTGCCCTAGTTTCTTTCTACCTGCAGTATCTTCAGTGAGGCTTTTTATGTGACAAATAATTTATACGAGGCCCAGTTACACTGAAAATGAAGTATGAGAGCCACTCATGCTATGGTCAAGTTCAGCGAGCCACAATTTCTACATTTAACACCATTCCTCAGTGGGAGCTAATGAGTTCATTTATGATTATAAAGACTGGGGAAATGCCTTTATAAAATCAATTTAGGAGAGATTACTCTTTCTCTTGGCAGTTCAAGTAAGAAGTTCTTTCCATCATTTCAGAGCCTACAGGAAAGATTATGGAAGGAGTATCTGTAAATACGATCTTATTCATCTATCTAAATTCCAGGGGCTTTATTGCAAAGCCTATGACCACTTCTAAACAGTTAAAGTAAAACACACACTGGGGCACCTGAGTGGCTCAGTGGGTTAAAGCCCCGCCTTCAGCTCAGGTCATGATCTCAGGGTTCTGGGATCGAGTCCCGCATCGGGCTCTCTGCTCAGTGGGGAGCCTGCTTCCCCCTCTCTCTCTGCCTGCCTCTCTGCTTACATGTGATCTCTCTCTATGTCAAATAAATAAATTAAATCCTTAAAAAAAATAAAGTAAAGCACACCACAACACTTCAGTGACACTGGGGAGCATAGACAGGCGGTGGAACTCTCGAAGCCTAAGGTGGTGGTTAGAATCTTTGGATTCTTCTGATCATCTGTCCCAATCTCTATAAGAATTCAACTCTTATTTCCCCCTGGCTCTGCCATTTTCTAAATCAATAAGACCCCTGAAAAGGCACAGATCATCTCTGACAGAGGCCTTTCTTCTCCAAGAGATTATAGCTATGACTTTGTGCTGAAGAAGTTGACACCAGAAGACTGGCTTGTGTATGCCTTATGATTTTGTCATTGTTCCTAGGGATTTTTTTTTTTTTTTGGTCTCCTGACATCCTCTTTGATCTTTTCCCCCACTCTTTCTCTTATCTCTTTTTTCTTTCTTGTCTTTTTGTTCCTCTTCTGCCATCACCCAGTTGTTCAAACTGGGAACCCAGAACTACCCTCCTCTAAATGCAATAAATAAGGGTGCCTGGTTGGTGCAGTCAGGTAAGCATCCAACTCTTGGTTTCACCTTGGCTTGTGATCTCAGGCTCGTGGGATCGAACCCTGCATCAAGCCCCCACACCAAGACCCAAGCTCAGCTCAGAGTCTGCTTGAGAGTCTCTCTTCCTCTGACCCTCCTGCTCGTGCTCTCTGTCTTTCTTTCTCTCTCAAATTCATAAATAAATCTTTAAAATAAATGCAATAAATGCTATCAAATAAAATAAAATGTTAAAAAATAAAATAAAATCGGTACCTTCAAAACAGATCTCAAAGCCAATTTCCTTTTTCTTCACCATTCTCCTCCCAGTCCAGCATTTCCCTCTGTGAATGTCAATCCCTGGAGACAGACACTGGCGATACCACCCGGACGACTGTACTGGTTTTCAATTCAACCCCTACTGCCACTCCTGCCCAGCCAACCATTCTTCATACAAGAGTCAAAGTGGCCTATACTACTCCACTACTTTAAATCCTCCCAAGGCCTCCAGTTGACCTCAGAATACCTTCCAAATCCACGTGGGATCTGGCTTTTCCCCAGCCTTCCGGAGACCTCTCATTGCACACTAGCCAGACCTAGCTTCTGATGGCTCCTGCAATGGGCCAAGTTCTTCTCCATCTCACAGACTTCTCTGCTTTCAGCTCTACCAAGAAATCCTCCACACACCTACCCACCCATCACCTCCTTTAGGCCTTAGCTCAAATATTACTTCCTCAAGAGGCCTTTCTAAACTTATATACTAGTTTCCTAGGCTCCTCACCTCTGACTTTTTTACAGAATTTTTTAATAGAATTCATTTGTGTTTGTATGTTTATGTATTTCTCTCTTGCTTCTCACGATACACAGTAACCATCATGAGGTCATGGACCGTAACTCTTGGTTGATGACTTAGCACTGGGCAAGTCTTCGGTTATTATTTGTTGAGTAAGTAAATCAACATAATCCGCAATACATGTACATCTCATGAAATACAAAATGGGTGTCTCTTCGGAAAACAAAAGAAAAAGCTCATGGGTTCTCAAAGATACATGGTAATGTGGTGGCGAGGTCTAGTGGGCCAACCCACACGTTCATACAAGACTTGCTTCTCTGAAATGAATAATAGAAATGGAAATACAAATATATTTGGGGGGCTATGTGCCAAAATTACTTTGAAAAAAAAAGGGGTCGGTATACATACTGATATCTAGCATAAACGACAAACACACAAGTTTTCTCATGAAGATTTGCTCCAGCAATGGCACATACGTGTGCTCCAGTGACATAATCCATTTCTTCCATGCTCCTAGTTGAGCAGCAGCGCGTATGAGATATCTCCCCTCCCAGACCCAGGACATGAGATTGCTCTAGCCCAGGAAAACGGCCTACATGTCAGGGTACTCTTACATTCACAGTCATTGTAGCCAGAACATTGGACAACTCTTACTCTAGTCACCAGTATCTAGAACAAAACAGTGTAATGTGTAAAGTTAATGTTCACTTTATCTACTTATTTACATATAGGCCTTTGTGTGGCTAAAAAGCAGAATATTAATATCCTAGACATCAAATTAACCCTTTACTACCAGCCCAAATAACACTATTTCCCTTAGCATTCCTCAGTAACAATATTTTTCAGTGCATGGCACATTTTATAAGTATTTACATCTCTAACGTCATCTGATCTTTGAGGCAGGCATTATCATCCCTATTTTACTGCATGTAGTGGTTAGCAAACTACTATCTCTCAGCTACAGACCAACCCATTTATACTGTTTTATGAGTCTCTGCTGGACAATGGAGCTGCCGGCCCACAAGACAGGCCTCAGGGACCCAGCCTTGCTTCTCCCATGGTGAGCTGGAGATCCCAAAAATCTCCCATTGCTTTTCTCCACGAAAGTGAAGGAGAGATTTTGCCCATAGGGCACAGGTGTGTATATAAGGGCGTTGGAATAGCTTAGCCATACTCAGTCGTAAGGCGGTCATCCAGATGCTCCCAGATGAACTGACAAGACCGCGGAGTTAAGGTGAAGTTTTAAAAGACAGTTGTGCATTTTGCAAAATACGTCCATAGACCTCTAAGGGTCTATGAGTCCCAATTTTATTTGTTTAGTAAATGCTTGTGCAGTGCTTATCCTGCAGTTAGCTTAGTTCATCGTCATAACGATGACACGAGGTAGGAACTGCTAGCCTCACTTTCCCCATGTGCCCCCCGTCCACGCCCCCCCATACTTTTCCAATCCCCCCAGCTTCCTCAGCCCCCCCTCCCCAGTATGTTCCCCCCCCATGCTCCTCCCTCTTCTCTCCTCTCCCTGTGTACCCCTCTCTATTCCTCTCCGGGGGCTGACAGACAACAAAGCAAAAACAAGGGTTTAGAAACCTGACCTAGCTTCTAGTAACTCATGGTGTGAAGAGCTCCCTTCCTACCTGAGTTTGGGTAGGTTATTTAAGTTTCACTTCCTTCCTCGGTAAAATGAGACTAACTTCTCTGCCCGATTTTCCTGCTCCCATAGCTCATGGCAGCTCCATCCGCGGCAGCTGAGGAATAAAGCCTGCGATTCATCAGGGACTCCTCTCTCGCTCCCACACCCAATCCAGGAGCAAATCCCGTCGGCTCGACTGCCCAGGTATCCAGAGTCTCGCCACTCCTCGCCACCTCTGCCGCTCCCACCTGGGGCTGAGTGTCACATTCCTCTCTTGCCAGGGTCCCTGCGACTGTGGCCTCTGCGCTCTGCCCCTACTCCTGTTTCCGGTTCACAGCCTGACTGCTCGTGTTCAAATGTGAATCCAACCATTCCCTTCTCCCAAACCTTCCAGTGGAAAGCACTGTAGCATAAAGGACCTTGCAGGGCCTCTGGGCACGCAGTGCTACCTCTCACTTCATCTCCCACAGGCCTGATCACTCCTCTTTGGCCACACTGCTGCCTCATTGCTCCACCATTCCCCTGTTCCCAGAGCTCACCAGTAAAGCTCCAGGCTGGGCTCTTCACCCCTGTGGTTCCTATGTCTGCAGCAACCTTCCTCAGCATTTCCGCCTGTCTTGCCCTCCTGACTCCTTCAAGTCTGTGCTCAGGTGTTACCTCGCTGCTCAGACCTTTCCCGATCACTCTATGTGAAACCGTCCCCCTCTCCTTTCTGTCCTCGATTTCTGATGCTGTAGCACTTTTACTCCTTGTCACATGGGCAATTATTTCAGTGCCATGACAGCCTCTAAGGCCGCAACCTCGCGAGCTCTCCTGGAAAGGCTCGTGGGTTGACGGAAGATGATTGAATCACATGGGTTATTAAATCCATTAAAACTCACACTGAGAGAGTGATGGTAAGTTCACGTGCTTAGCATAGTCAGTAAACGGTAGAAGAACCACAGTATCCATGTCCACAGCTAAGACAATACTCAGATGTCTATTTTTCTCTCCCATACCAGCCTTCTCTGGTAGTACCCCGGACCAGAGTTGAACTTGGTCATGGGGTCTCAGCAGACAGAGAATGTATCTGGAGCCAGCACATGGCCCTGGCTGTTGCTCGTCAACCAGCCTGCTGAGCAGCAAGGATTTTGTGGTTTCTGGGCAACGGTCACTTGGAACCAGAATACATTTCTCAGATGTGTGGCCGTATTAAGAACTCATGGATAGTGAGTGGCTCGCACATATTTTAGTGTCGTGAATACGGGGATCCTGGCCCTGCCATTTCTTCCTATCTCTGCACACGTGCTCTACTTTATCTAACACAACTTGCCTGTTATACTTGACTTATCTGTGCTTCAGTATGACTTTCCTCCATCCTAATCACTTTCTTCTATAGCTGAATTGACTATCCTAAACAATATGGCAAATGCACACTACAGCCTTCGAACGTGTCCCTTGCTTCACCTATTTTTTTTTTGTTTTTGTGGTCTGTGTCACCCAACCAGAACCAGAAGTGCCACTGTGCTTTTCACCACTGTATCTCAGCACCTGGATGCGTGCTTGGTACAAAGTAAACAGTTAAAAAATAATGGTGGAAAAATGAAAGGAATTCTGAAAACCAGGAAGATAAAAATCTAAGAGTGTATGAACTGCACTGGAATGGGAGGGACCATGAGCTGGAACAGGAAAGGATGGAGAAAGTGAAAGCCACATCCCGAAGCCCCGGTCGTGCCAGATGCCAGTCCCTTTCCAGGATGCACGTGTGGGCGTCATAGTGCTCGTTCTGAAACTGCGGAGCTCGTCTCTTCTGGGAAGGGTCACGTTGGTTTCTGTGCTCTCAAAGCAGCTATTCCTTTGCACACCTCACAGACTAGATGTCATCCTCAATCTTGAAATATTCGTTCAGTGAATAAATTGTCACAGTGGTACGGAGACTTCAAAGCCATTGCGAGGACGGAGACTTAAAATGACTTCAGGTACTTACCCTGATGAGGCTGTGCTTCGCTCGACCTGATGTGTAACCGGTAGAGGGTACAACCCGAAGAACCCTGGACACATCAAGGCCTCAGGCCTCATGTTAGAATGTTCTGGATGTTGTGACAAAATACTACAAACTGGGTGGCTTAAATAAGAGAAATGTATTTCTCACAGTTCTGGAGGCTGGGAAGTTCAAGATCAAGATGCGGCCTGACAGGGTTCTGGCGAGGACTCTCTTCGGTGAGGGCCTCCTCCTCACTCTGTGCTCGCATGGCCTTTCCTCTGCCTGTGGAGGGAGAGCCCTCTCCCTCTTCCTAAAGGCCCTCTTGGATGAGGGCCCCACCCATATGATCTCACATAACTTTAATTACCTCCTAAAGCCTCTGTCTCCAAATACAGTCATGTTGGCAGTTAAGGCTTCAACATAGGAATGAGGGGGAGGGGTAAAGAATTCAGTCCATACAAGGCCTGATTTCCGCCCAGCAAAACACCTTTCCTAATTTTAGTTATCAACATATTACATGTTTCCTATGAAATCCACATTTATTTTTTTTTTAAGATTTTATTTATTTATTTGCAGAGAGAGAGAGATCACAAGTAGGCAGAGAGGCAGGCAGAGAGAGAGGGAGGAAGCAGGCTCCTTGCTGAGCAGAGAGCCCAATGCAGGGCTCGATCCCAGGACCCTGAGATCATGACCTGAGCCGAAGGCAGAGGCTTTAACCTACTGAGCCACCTAGGCTCCCTGAAATCCACATTTAATCCTCTGCTACTTCTGTCCTGCCTCACCATTTCACTTGCTTCCCTCCTGTAGATATGTAAGTTTTGACCCTTGGCCTATTGGTTTAACCAGTAGCTAGCTTTTTCCAAACCAAAATTTAGGACATACAACATCATGAGAATGAATGTGCTTATGGAAGAATAGGACGAAATGCCTAAAGTTAAGATTGTTCTGGAAAAGCATGGATATAAGTATAAATAACCTAATTCTCCGTATTTATACTCCAGTGGTTTGGGAGACCTTAATTTAGCTCGTTGTTTAATGCCGCTCACATTCAAGCAAAATCTACTTATTGATTTATTTTTATTGATTTATTTTTTTAAAAAAGATTTTATTTATTTATTTCACAGAGGGAGAGAGATCACAAGGAGGCAGAGAGGCAGGCAGAGAGAGGGGGAAGCAGGCTCCCCACTGAGCAGGGAGCCCGATGCGGGCCTCGATCCCAGGACCCTGAGATCATGACCTGAGCCGAAAGCAGAGGCTTTAACCCACTGAGCCACCCAGGCGCCCTACTTATTGATTTAAATTTTGGGATAGTGAGGAGCTTATTGAGCGATAGAAAATAGAAAAGGCTGAAAGCAGACAGCTCTCCACGGCAGAATTCCACAAGGTTTCTTTGGCCAGAATTTCTTCGGCAAGAAATTTTACTTTAGAACTTTGTACACGGGGATGCACTCTGATCTATTCTAGTCTATTATTATTATTATTATTATTATTATTATTTAGTTTCAGAAGTAGAGTTTAGTGACTCTTCAGTTGCAGATAACAGCCAATGTTCATTCCATCGAGGGCCCTTCTTAATGCCCATCACGGGATTACCGCGGCCCAACTCTCTGTTTCTTATAGTTAGGAGTCTCTTGTGGTTGTCTCCATTTCATCCTTTTCTTCCACGATGCTTGTTATGGCCCACATAGCTGATTTCCAAAACAGGAATCAATTGTGACTTTTATTTTGATAAACACTGTTCTAGTGGACCAGTCCACTAGATTTGGCTTCCTTTCTCTTAAGAAATACTTTGGTTAACCTGGAGGTTTTTCTGTTTATTTTTTTAAGATATTTTATTTTTAAAATATTTTTTTTTTCATTTCATTTTATTTNTCATGACCTGAGCCGAAGGCAGCGGCTTTAACCCACTGAGCCACCCAGGCGCCCCTGTTTATTTTTTTAAGATATTTTATTTTTAAAATATTTTTTTTTTCATTTCATTTTATTTATTTTTTTATTTTTTTAAAGATTTTTTGTTTATTTATTTGACAGAGAGAGAGAGAGATCACAAGTAGGCAGAGAGGCAGACAGAGAGAGAGGAGGAAGCAGGCTCCCCACCGAGCAGAGAGCCTGATGCGGGACTTGATCTCAGGATCCTGAGCCGAAGGTAGAGGCTTAACCCACTGAGCCACCCAGGCACCCTATTTATTCATTTGATCGAGAGAGTATGTGTGGAGGGGGGAGGGTGTCAGAGGCAGAGGGAGAAGCAGACTCCCTGGTGAGCAGGGAGGCAACAGGGGGCTCGATCCCAAGACCCTGGAATCATGACCTGAGCGGAAGGAAGATGTTCAACCGAAGGAGCCACCCAGGTGCCCCCTTGATACTAGTCTCGGCTACTATCTGCAGAACATAATTCTATCCTCTCAGAAACGTATCTCCTGATACTTTTTTAGTCCCATATCAGAAATTTTCAGAACTGGAAGGACCCAGAGTGGTCATGTCAGTATACATCACTCAGATACTAGTACTCATGAGAAAGCTACCAGTGTTTGGTAAGAGAGGTCCTAGACTGCAAATCACAAAAACGGCTCTTTCTGTCTTTTCACTTCTTTGTCTTTGACTTAGTGTGCTAACTGCCTACTTGCCAAGATTTCATTCTCCTTTGAAAAGCTCTCAGGATGGTTTTTGTTTTATTTCGTTTCTCATTTCCTCCCTGTTTTTTCCAGGTCACAGTACCAACGTTGATTTGTTGATTGTGGTTTGAGGTCACCAAAAGAGGCTTAATCTAGGGGGTGGGGGAAACAAAAATTTTATTGCACACCTCCAATTGATGCCTGATGACAAGAGGAGCTTCAGAGTTGTTCAAGAACTAGGAGAGTTTTCAGTGGGCTTAAGGCCCCAGACAAGTAAGGTTGAACCCGCTAGTTTGTGGAGAAGGATGGATCACGTGCTGCCATCTATGGGTGGCACTAAGAAACAGCAGTGTTTAAGTGTACGCAATTTTTAATGCCACTTGTCTTTACAAAATCTTGCTTTGGAGGGGATTAAAGATAGTTTTACTTATTCTCCAAAACTTTATTTCCCAGGCAGCTTGGCTTCAAGTTAAAGTATTGTGGATGGGAATGACCCATCTTTCACCCTCAAGAAGCTCTTCTGTAAAGTAGACCAAAGGGAAGGGGGAATTCCCACTCCGTCTCATTACTGTCCAAGCCGACATACTTCCCCTTCAGGATGGTTTGAGGGAAGGCGGGACTGTCTGCTTCTGTCAGAGGGATTTCAAAGAACATACTGTTCCCATCCTTTAGATCTCTAAGATTGCTTCATGGGTCTCCTGAGATGACCGAATGTTTTGTGCAAAGGGCAACTTTAAAGCAAAACAAAATATCCCCGCCCTGTTTGGAAGCCTGTTGAGTCTAAATACTACATGATTGTGAGTAGGTTTATTTATTGATAGAGGAAACCGGACATCAGGGCCCTGCTGCTTCCATATTTAAAGGGTCCCTGTTCATTAAAAAAAAAAATACACACCTAAGTAGAGTTAACAAAATTATGTATCTAAAATGTTTACACTGGAAAATCGTTATCATTTTTATGGGAAAACGCAATGCAATTTGTGTTAATCATTACGTTAGTGTAAGATTTATGTAAAATATTGATTCATAAAACACTATAGCAATGGAATGAGTTACTATTGCCCGGACACACAAATTTAAAGCAGAGGGCTAGGCCCTCAACTCAATATAGGGATACATTAGTGAATAAAGCAGACTAAAATCCCTGACTCTGGAGTGTACATTTTAGTGGGTGGGGAGGTGAGGGGGGAGGAGATACACAGTGGATAGATTAATTATATATATAGCACAGGAAATAAGGGCTGTAGGAAAAAAAAGGTGTAAGGGATGGAGATGGCCAATGTTTATGGGGTGGAGGGTTGTACTTTTGAGTTGGGTGGTCAGGACACACTTTGTGGAGCTGACATCTGCACATGAGAGGGAGAATTCCAGGCAGGGGAAACAAGCAGCTTGTGCAAAGGCCCTGAGGCAGGTGTATTCTGAGGTGGGGGGGAGTTGGGAACTAAGAGGAAATGAAGTTGGAGAGGAAATGCTGGGAGGGTGGCTTGGTCATGGCTCATGGGCTTTTACTTTCTTACTTTGGCTTCTATTCTTGAGCACAGTAGGGAATCACTGAAGGTTTTGAGCAAATGAGGAATGCCATCTGCTATAGTATATAGAAGAATGATGCTAGCTGCTAGTGTGAAAATAGGTATTTGGGAGTGAGGGCAGAAGCCCGGTGAACAGTTAGGAGACGTGTGGAGTAGTCCACGAGGGGGATGCTGATCCCCGGGGATCATAGGGGAGGTGATGAGAAGAAACCCGATTCTGGATATAATCTGAAGATGGAATCAGCAAGGTTTATGGCTAGATATGTTGTGAAAAGTGAGAAAGAGAGGGGTCAGGGATGATTCAAGGCCATTGGCCTGGGCACTGGAAGGTTGAGCGGGCGTCAACTGAAATGGGGAGAACTGAGCATAAAGTAAGTTTCCAGGAAGATATAACAGCTTCTTTTGGTCCTTTCAGAGGATCTCAGAGTCTGGATATGCAGCCTCATTGGGACATACAATCAAGAGTCTAAATTTACAGCTTTTTGGGGCACCTGGGTGGCTCAGTGGGTTAAGCTTCTGCCTTCGACTCAGGTTGTGATCCCAGGGTCCTGGGATCAAGTCCCGTGTCGGGCTCCCTGCTCCTCGGGGAGCCTGCTTCTCCCTCTGCCTCTCTCTCTCTCTGTCTCTCATTAATAAATAAATAAAATCTTAAAAAAAATAAATTTACCACTTTTTGATCGCAAAGCCTTCCTCAGTTCAAGGGCCTTCCTAAGCCACACCTTCACAGAAAGTTTCCCCAGTTCCGCCAGAGCCAACAGGCGTCCCTCTTAGAATCCTTCCTATTTTGTACTTCTCCAGTGTGCATTTTGGTGATGATTTTATATCTGTGTGATTATTTGCTTAATTACCATTGCCCCTACAAGGCCCTAAGTTCCATGCATGTGGGGGCCCTGCCTGTCTCTGCTTCCAATCTTAGTTGCACCTGCCGGATAGGCCTGGCACATGATAGTTTTCTAATAAATATTAGTTAAAGAAAGAATAAATCATAGTGAGATTTTCAGGGACCTTACAAGACCCTCAGGAGCCTATAATTTTCAATCCTTTGGAGCAGCCTAACTACCCTGGGTTTATTTAACAGCCTAGAACGCTTTAGGTCATGGATTTTTAGGTACTCAACACAGACAGTAGCAAAGTGGGCTTCTTCTAAGGGGTGGCTCTTCAGGGCCTGGGTACGTACATCCTGAAGGAGACAGTGTGCTTTGCCTACCCCGCCGGTGTGCCTGCTGAGCTGGCCCCACGCCCCTGCTCTCTTCCTTGTCCCTCAGCGCAGTCTGGACGAAGGCACCCAGGCCCTTCAGCTGCAGAGGCATCAAGGGGGAGGGGCACCAGCTGCCTCTGCTCTTGACCTGCACTCCAGGCTCCCGCTCCTTGGACAACAGCGGACCTGGCCTAGACTCCAGGTCACTTCTGCTTGGTACCATGGATCTGGGAACCAAAGAGATGGACGTCTACAGACCTCAGCAAGGAATGTACCTCCTCGCTCTCCTCTGTCTCAAACACCTTCCTTGTATTTCACACTTATGTTAAATGTCCTCTGGCTCTTAATTTCCTTATCACTCCCAATTTAATGCAGGGTTTTTTTTAACTTCAACACTATCGACATCGAGGGCTGGATAAGCCTTTATTGTGGGCTGTGGGGGCAGTTGTGTAGTGTTGAATTAATTTAGCAGCATCTCTGGCCTTTTTTTTTTTTTAAGATGCAAACAATTAGGGTTTTTTAAAATTTATTTATTTATTTGACACAGAGAGAGAGAGATCAGATCACAAGTAGGCAGAGAGGCAGGCAGAGAGAGAGGAGGTAGCAGGCTCCCTGCTGAGCAGGGAGCCGGAATGCGGGCCTCGATCCCAGGACCCTGAGATCATGACCTGAGCCGAAGGCAGAGGGTTTAATCCACTGAGCCGCCCAGGCGCCCAGGGTTGTTTTTTTTTAAGATTTTATTTATTTGGGCGCCTGGGTGGCTCAGTGGGTTAAAGCCTCTGCCTTCGGCTCAGGTCATGATCTCAGGGTCCTGGGATCGAGGCCCGCATCGGGCTCTCTGCT
>LNAC01000037.1:5368651-5430817 GCA_002007465.1 Ailurus styani | reverse complement strand
TCTCTCTCTCTGTGTCAAATAAATAAATAAAATCTTTAAAAAAAAAAGATTTTATTTATTTGACAGAGAGAGAGAGAGAGAGAGAGAGAGAGAGAGAGGCAAGCAGAGGGAGGGAGAGAAGTAGGCTCCCTGCTGAGCGGAGAGTCTGATTCGGGGCTTGATCCCGGAGCTCTCAGATCATGACCAGAGCCAGAGGCAGACGCTTAACCATCTGAGCTACCCAGATGCCCTACATCTCTGGCCTTTATGCTCCAGATGTCAAGAACACATTCTTTCTCAATCGTGACAGCCAAAAATGTCACCACATTGACAACTGTCATGGTGGGGGCCAGGGGGTTAACATCAACCCCAGCTGAGCGCCCCGGTCTAACGTGTGGCTATATTTGGTAGAAGACCTTTTGACTTCTGCCGTCTTCAGGGCACCTCACAGCTCCCGCGCTCCCCTGACCCATCTCCTCAAGGAATCCTGTTCTGTCTATGATGCGTTTTGGACCCATGGGAAGGGTGGTGCCGGCCTCTCCCTCCACCAACTACTTCAACCTGTAGCTCTCGAAGCTGCCCCCGTAATCACTGATATCTGCATCTCAGCTTTCTGTCGGGTTTTTGATGTGGGGATAATGCTGCTCTTTTAGACGCTGTCTGAACCTTTGCCCACTTAATCATGTTTTTATTGTCTGTATTCAGTATTTCCCTTGTTAACTTAAGAAATGTTTTTTGTTGATTATAATACTGATGATGGAAAACTCAAAAAAGTTGTTAGATGCCAAAATAATCTTTGGCAGAAAATCCTGGGAAACTCCCGGACGAGTGGGAAAATTACTGGGTTTTGTATGATATGACAAGCCTTCACGAATCCTAGGAAGGGAGTTGTTAGCCGGGCTGCAAATGGGGAAACTGATGAAATAAAATTTGGTATGAAATGTTACGTAAAGTGTGTGGTTCTGTAGAGATAGACACAGATCTCAGTTTTCCGTACTCTAATTGGAGAGGTGGGAGCTCGGAGAAAGTTAGAGCCTGAGGGCCCTCAAGAAATCAGCGTAAGTCCCTTACTCAGGAAATAACAAAACAGAGGGCCAAGAGAATAATTGCTTTGCCCAGGGGAGGTAAATAGCATCGGGGTCTAGATTTGAACTCAGATCTCCTGATACTATTCTGACGTGTGACGGTGTTTCCTCAATCCACAGCAAATAAGAAAAATCAGGACAATTTAGAAAGGTTTTTGCAAATGTGAATTAGTTACAGTTTAAAAACTGTCCTTTATCTTGAGATTTATGCCCTTCTGGCCCTCTACTGTGTGTGTGTGTGTGTGTGTGTGTGTGTGAGAGAGAGAGAGAGAGAGAGAGAGAGAGAGAGAGAGAGAGAGAGAGAATGTTGTCTCTAGTAATAAATAGTGTCTCCAGATGTATTTGGAATTTTGGGGATTTTCTTAATTCCCTTAATTTGGCAATTCCAAAGCAATTTACCACACTAACTCTTAAAACAACAACAACAACAAAAATCTGGGAAGCACTGATACAGAGCCCTTGTATACAAAGATCAGTACAGAGTTTTTTAGATTTTTCTCGCAAGCAGGGCAGGTGCACAGGCCTCTTGGGTGAAAGAAGACAGAGACCCCGAGGGGGCAATCCCTATAAACAGTGACTGCTGCCGAACAACCCTGACCAGGGACTCTCTGGGATCACCCTCCTTCCTTCCCTTCACTCCCTCTCAGGGAACCAGAACTTGGAGTCCTTGGGCAAGACTCCTGACATGGCGCCCCTCCGGGTCACCAAGGTGGCTACATCCGGTCTGACCAGACTCCTCCGTGTGTCTGGTTGTAGTGGAGATTAGACTCCGACCCACCTTGTTCTTTCGGGCTATGGCTTACTCTAGAATGCAGAAGTTTTAGAATATTTGTTCTCCAAATTTTTTTTTAAGCCCTCTGCTTGAGAAAAGAATAATAAGGGCTAAGGAAAAACTTTTTTGATCGTTATATAAGTTGGACTGAAACAGCTCCTTCACGTCTTGAGCCTCTGGCTCGTTCCTGCCCTCTAGGAAATGGGAGGCCCCAAATAACTAGAAAAGCTTCATCCAGGTTTGACACCCTACCAACATATTTTGGTATACCAGTTTGACCAGACTATTCGGATTCCACATTTACATCCTAACAGAGGGGTTTGAAAATGCCAAGTAATTCATCTGAAAAGGTGAATGAAATTGCAAGACTTGCCCCCCATGCCCCCTCCACAGTTAGTTGGGGGTTGGCGCACCATAAACCTGGAAGGGCCCTTCCAACCATGTGGCCTCAGCAGCTGCCAAACAGCACAGAAGGACGGATACGAAGGGTTTTAAAAGAGGAAGGTGACCGTGGCATGTCTCAGAGATCTGCAAGTTTTCGAAGGAAAAGGAAACTGAAAAAGGAAAGAAATACATGGTCAACATTGATCTTATAGCCTCATCATCGACTTGCATTTCTTTACATCCATCCCACTGGGTGACAGGCCAGATAACTCTATCCTGGGTACACTATTCCACTAAAGTTACATCTGGGCAAGGATGAAGACAGCTTTATGTACCGACTATTTCTGGGACTGTTGCAGGTGGTCTGGCGTGAGCCCCTCCCCCAAAGCCCCGCCCACCGGAAAGATTGCAAGCCCAGGAAGCAGCAGCTGCAGAGAGGAGAGAAGAGAGCTAGGGATGATCCAGCTGCTTAGAAGCTGTGCATGTGCATTCTCGTTTAATCTTCACAGCAATCCTGTGTTGGGAGTATTATTACCACCATTTCACAGATAAGGAAACAGCTGCACAGAGAAGTTAGGTAACTTGCCCAGATTACAGGGTTGAGAGTGGGCAGAACCCACATGCCAACCCAGATCCTCCTGTGTTTGATCTCTGCACAGGCTGCAGGACATCTGGTCATCCAGTGGATTTGGGAATTAGGCAAGGGGACTGTGGTTTCTAAGCTATGATGGGACACAGAGAGGATCTAAGGGACAGAGACCAAAAAAGACAGGTAGCCACACACGGGACTGAATTAACTGGCTGGCTGGGACCAGGCTTCCTGCAGTCCTTTCTCTTCAGTACTCTGCTAAATGGTCGTGTGGAGCAGCAGAGGCACTTTAGTTTAGGAAGGACGGGAAACTGTGTTCAATAAAAAAATCAACTTAGACTCAGGATGGCAATGCTCCCTTGGAGCTGATGCAAAGGCGGACATCTGATGAGTCTATATTTCTAACAGTTTCTGGAGTCAAGAAACATGCCACATTGTTTGCATGATATCTTCATTACAGAATTACTGTAATTCAGCTGACTCATCCTTTCATTTCAGATCATTAATATTAACTGACGTCAGAGAGATATATGTTTAAAGATAGAAAAAAGTGACACGTAACTAGGCAAAAATAATCTCCACATTTTTAAAAAAGACATCAGATCTTTGGGAGCCAACATGTGCAATTTTGTGACAGCTCAGGAAATCCACTGGCTTCTGCCTCGGATCTGAAGATTGTTTACATTCCAGTGGAATTCCTGGGAAAGTCCAGAGCTCTCTGTGCTTTGAAAACAATGGCTTATGGAGATCAAGATCAACCTCCCAAGTGCAGCCACCCGGCAGGGCTGAGAGGGTCCTCCAGGACAGAGGAGCCCGAATGGCATTCCTCAGGAGCCCAGCCACTTGGCTCAAGCACGCAAACTCCTGCCTGAGAACAAGATTGCTGCTACACCTCTTCTCATGGATAGCAATTAGGGCTGACAATTTCTACAAATGTTCAGAATCACAGCCATTCCCGGGACAGGCTAGATACTTACAAGTTTTCCTGGCATGGAAATAGAGTCAACCATAGTATGCCTTCAGCTGTACTAAATCCCTCCTTCTACAGAGGAGGAAATGGAGGAGTTTAATCAATTTTTTTTAAATGATATGGTTGGAATCGAGCAGCCTGGCCTGTTTGGATGGCTGCTAATAGTGTTCTGGGCCTGGAGCCGGGAGGAGCATTTAGAAGGATTGGTGGTTGAAGGTCAGGATCATTTAAGAACTTGGATTCGACTGGAAAGAGGGAGCCACTGAGGAGCTAAGGAAGGCAAATAATGCGGTCAGATTGATTTCTTGGAACAACAGCCTGTGGTAGTGCACAGAGCAAGAGAGGACAGTCTGAAGAGCGAGTGAAAATGGGGAAGCATTTTGACCCGTGAAATAGGCATTCTGACAGGAATGGAATTCACAGTTTAAAATAGAATAGAGCCTGGTATTTGAGGAACAGAATCTATAGACCATCACATTTGGCTTTACAAGTTCAAAGCTTATTTCTGAATCCTTCGTCAGGCAAGAGTCAGCCTTGTGCTTTCTTGGACTGCTGATGTCTTGCAGAAATACAGTCCAGTGACCAAAAGAAATTTTTGAAAGATTACGTTAATCCTGGAGTTGAGTGGTTTAAAAAAAAAAACAAACTGAAAAGGATCCAAATATACAACCACAACCACTCCTACAACAATTCCCTTTCCTCTGAAACACACCTCCCACACACTCTGTCTGCCTCCATGATGGGCTAATTGTAAGCCTGTGCCCCAAATGGCTCATCACTACCCCCCACTCATCACTACCCCTCCACACTCTCTCTCTGCATCTGCTCCTATCACCTCCCCTTTCAGAGAGACCCCATCTTTGAGGGGTGGGGGGATGGGGATGGAAAGGATGGCATCAGCCATGAATGGATCCTCTTGGGTGGGCTGGAGAAGGGGGGAAGCCTGGGGTCACTCCCAGGTTAATGATTTTTGAACCATCATGGTACTTGCTCTCTTTAAACTCATTATTGATTAGCCAGAACTCAATCATCAGGATGAAATAAAAAATTGAGACAATTATCTGAGTATTTCTGAAAAAGGAAAGAGGTTTCCACATTGATCATTCATCATTGTTATTTTTCTTCTTTTTTTAAAATAGACTTTATTTTCTAGAGCAATTTTAAGTTCACAGCACATTTATCGTAACAGAGTACAAATGACCACTCAGTGTTCAGGAAAGTTCTGACTTAAGCAGAACCTTGCTACAGAAGAAAATTGCCTAAAAACACGCTGTGAAAATGACCTTGGTGCTATTACGGGCTTTGTTGGATTCATTGACATGATGACAATTGTGCAGTTTGAAGCTAAGATTCATTGAACTTTAAATCTGTGCCAGTCCTGTTCCAAAGGTTCTACTTGTATGAATTCACTTAATCCTCACAACCATCTGATTACTCTCACCACATTTTACCTGAAAAACTAGGGAACTCAAGCTAGTAAGTGGTGGAGTTAGTGAGGACCAAAATCCAGTCTATTAGACTCTGAAACTCACTTTTAACTACAAATCTTTATTGATCCTGTGCAGAAATGTTAAAATTGTATTTGTCCCTGGACATTCTCCCTTGGGTAAAAGTGTACGGAACATGGGGTCTGTGTGCTGAGATGATATCTAGCTCCTGAGGATGAGCCGTGAGATGGGATGGGAAGACCAAAGGTCCTGGATGGTAAATGGAGCTTATAAATCATGTTATCTAGGTTCAGAGCATTTCTGTCTTACATGACTTCTGTTAGGTGCTCTTCTAGGAGAGCTTGAGGCCTTAGGTCCTGTTTTCTGCATAGACGAGCATGTAAAAGAGAGAGAATAGTGCTACCAGAGATATCATGGTGATAGCAGTGAGGATTAAAAAAAATTTCCCAAGAAGAAGGAACCAGTTAGAGCTAGAGTCCTGTTGCCTCTTTGGACATAGGTTTCTTACCCTATTATTAATATTAGAAAACCTGGATGTATTCTTATGTCACGACTTGGGGGCAGAGGGGGAAGCAGGGCTTTTTCTAAAGGCACACTATAACTACTGGAAACTTAAAAGGTTTTTGTGCAATGAAAAATAAGGCCTAAAGCTACTGAGCCATGAGACTTTCAATTTCTTCCACTTGCTTCCTACCTCTCTTCAGGGCACTCATGTTAATATTAACCTTCATGTTAACACTATCAATTTCGTCTGTTAATCTTTCCTTTCCTGAGTCACTCGTCCCATACATTACTAAAATCCCCAGTTGGGCACCCCTTGGGTCTGCATGACTGATCATAAACTTCTCATGGGCCTGGTATGAAGTAAATACTCAATGAATGTTAGTAAATTTATAAGCAACATCAAAGGAAATAATGAGTATTGAACAATCAGCTCAAAATAACTTTCCCAAAGTTTTTCTAAGTATCCTAAAAATATCAGAGGGTGGGAAGAATTGTTTCCATCCTTCTCATTGCCAAGGAATTTTTTTCCTGTAAGCGGTTCATTAGCAGCAGCTTCCCCAACTTTCTGAGACCAAGCAGCAGCAAGGGTAGACCAAAGAGCATACACTAAAGGCAAGAGACAGGGCGCCTGGGTGGCTCAGTGGGTTAAAGCCTCTGCTTTCGGCTCAGGTCATGATCTCAGGGTCCTGGGATCGAGGCCCGCGTCGGGCTCTCTGCTCAGCGGGGAGCCTGCTTCCCCCTCTCTCTCTGCCTGCCTCTCTGCCTCCTTGTGATCTCTCTCCCTCTGTAAAATAAATAAATAAAATCTTAAAAAAAAAAAAAATAAAGGCAAGAGACAACTTAAATCAGGCATAGGAAGTCCTGGAGTCTTCACTCAACTGAGATAAGGGGACTGAAAGCATCTCCTCTCTGATTCCAAAGCATTCCCCTTTGCCTTCATATTTCTTGGAGCAGAGTTTCTTAGACATGTTTTCACCCACACAGAGATATTGACGTGTGTTCCTGACTTCAGTTATTTCCAAATTAGTTTCCACATTTTTATTGCTGTGAGATACTGTGCTTATCATTTTGCTTCCATCTGTTCTGGCCACCACTTGGCATAGGATGGTGGGGAGTTCCATGCCCATTTCCTACAAGGCTCTGGTCTGCTTCCACATAAGTTCAACTGATGAAGCCCTTGAACAAAACATCCCATCTAGCTTTGACCTTTGTCCATTGATTCAGTGTGCCTTCCTCTACCTTCCAAAGTTTGAGCATATAAATATTTTCTTGTTTTATACACATTCCAGCCACCACAGATGAAAGGTCTGTCTTGGGTGTTTGTGCTGCCACATAAATATTGAGTTATAATATGCCATTATTGATACTCACAGACAACACACTAGCTTGGCAGCCTGTTGCTGTGGGGGTAAAAAACAAAAACAAAAGCAAATGTGACTCCATGAGACTAAAGAGTGAGTGAAAATGAGGAAGGCCCTCTGACCTGTGAGACAGGTATTCCAATAGAAACAGAATTCAATTTTTTAAAAAAGATTTTATTTATTTATTTGAGAGAGAGAGAAAGAGAGCAAGCAAGCAAGCATGACCGGGGGGAGGGGCAGAGGGAGAGGGAGAAGCAGACTCTGAGCTAAGGGAGGAGCGTGACTGGGGGCTCGATCCTGGGACACTGACATCGTGACCTGAGTGGAAGTCAGATACTTAACCAGCTGAGCCATCCAGGCGCCCCAGAATTCAAATTTTAAAAATAAAACAGACTCTGGTATTTTTGAAACAGAGACTGTATAGACCCCTACATTTAGAATTGTAAATTCAAGAATTCACTTCTGGATCCTTCACCAAACTAGAGTCTGCCTTATGTTTCTTGAACTGGTGACATTGTTGCAGAAATAGTCTAGTGACCAAAATAAATTTCTGAAAGTTTGCTTAAAACTGTAAATTGAGTTGTGGTGGGGTGTGGAGACTTGCCTTAAAGATTTTTGATAGAGAATCTTCAAACAAAAAAAGCTCATTAAAAATCTTAGCTTTAGGGGCATCTGGGTGGCTTGCACGGTTGAGTATCAGACTCCTGATTTTCGCTCAGGTCATGTTCTCAGGGACCTGAGATCGAGTATCATATTGGGTTCTGTGCTCAGCAGGGAGTCTGCTCTAGATTATCTTCTCCCTCTCCTTCTGCCCACCCCTGCTCACACTGTCTCTCTTTTTCCCTCTCAAATAAAAAAAATCTTAAAAAAAAAAAAAAAAAAAAAAAAAGGAAAAGAAAAGAAAAACAGCAACCTTCAGTTTTCTCCAAAGGCTACTTTAGACTGGCATTTAAACATGCAAAACAAAACATATCTCCTCTTGGAATGAACAGGAAGGATATATAGGAGATATATATCCTTATATAACCTTAATATCCTTATATATTTATATATATGATGGATGTATGTCCAGCAGTGGGTAAGACCTGACTTAAAAGAAATATCCAGAGAAACAAACTTGGTTCAGTAGTGAGGTTTAAAGTGGCCTTATTTCACCAGGCTGTCCCTCAAGACTGAAGAACTTGCCAAGTGATGGGAACATGTGCTCCCCTCCTATATTTCCTGCTTCCTTCCCTGTCACCTGGTTGATGCACACTTGATCCAGAAATTGATGAGGATATTTTGTCCAACAAGGAGGATTCACTTCAGGCATCTTAGGAGAGGTGACCTGAACTGTCCAGATCAGGCCCACCTCAAAGAAGACACAGTACCAGGTAGGAAATACACCAGAAAATGAGTGAAGACAAAATGCCTATGTAGTAATGGACATTTAATGCAAATGGCTATCCCTATTCAAACCCAAAAATAAGGGCATTTTTAACTGGAGGAAGTAAGGAAAGTCAAAGAAGCATTTGAGGAAGTGAAATGTTTCAGCTTAGCCCTGAATCTGGAAATGAAGGAAGACTAGTGTTTACAAGGGGCCCAAACCCAAACGGTCAAACTCACATTGGTCCCTGAATGGTCCAGACATTGTTGAAGGAACTCTGGTTTAGCATCTCCATTAAAGTTTTCCATCCAGATTCCTCAGAACTGAGTTCTCTAGGATGAGAAAAATCATCCCTAGGAAGTAAAAGATGATGGTATTTCAGACAGGAAGCTAAATGCAAGAAGAACTAAAATACAAGGGGCTGAAAATGTTTTAGATTTTTCAAAATTTTTTTAAGTGTTAATAGTGATTAACACCTGACCCAGATGGAGGAAATGACTGAGGTTGCAAAAGCAGCAGAGGCAAGATGTGGCAATGATGGGGGATTTCTACTCTACAGACAGATAGATTCAACCAAGCTAAAAGCAGAAGCTTGGAAAGTATTTGATTTACCTGGCTGGCCCTTGAGTCTCCCCAAAGGAACACAAAACTGGGAGAGGAAATTCTACTCTGAATAAATGATGAAAAATGAGTGAGAACAGGTTAGTGAACTGAAGTAAGAGGGGGAAGAACAAAGACCACAAACATCTTCTGAATCTTCACCACGTAACAGAGATCTCTCAAGGCACTTAAAATATATCATCTCATTTAATCATCTTAATGACTCTCTGAGATATAAAATGACCTCATGAGGTAAGGAATGATTATCTCCACTTAGCCTCAGAGAAATTAAGGAACTGGCCTATAGTCACCCACCTAGTTTGAGCAGGTATAGCCACTGAGCAAAGTCCTGACTCAGAGTTCAAGACTCCTCCACTACCACACTGCTTCCTTGAGAAAATTGAGAAAAAATATCCAAGTCCCTGAAGAGTGTCAGACTTCTAAACTATATCTGGGAAACCATTTCTGAAAGAATTCAGTTAAAGGCTGGTGTGAGCCTATGACTTCAATTATAGAGACAATGTAAAATGTTTGGGTGACTAATAATATCAGCAAATAACCCAGTCTAAGTAGAGCTGGAGGGGTCAGCAAAGATGCTGTTGTGACTCTCAAGGAACCCAGCTCAGATTTTAGAAAGTTATATAGGAAAGGCAGAAAAGTTCAAAATTAGAGAGTAACGTACAAGTGAGGTTGCATGCAGCATCTAGAATGCTGTAGTTTAGCAGGAACTAAGGCTGGTGAAAAGTGCTGAATTTCGAAGTGGGGGGATTTGGGGCTGTGCTCAAAGCAGGAAGTAGGACAAGGAAGACAAAGATCTGTTCCAGAGGCCGATGGTGCAATGTCAGTAGGAAACTTGGAGAAAAAAAATAAACTGTTCTACTTCTATTTTGCTTCCATTGTCTTCATCAACAAGAATAATCTTGAGACTTTCAGTGTTGAATCAAACTTTGGTGAAAGACTCTTGAAACCCAACTGCCTTAAGTAAGCTTAAGCCTCTTGACCTAGATTAATGAACTGCCTGAGAGAAGTTGCCAGAAAGGTCCCATTGCTGTATTAATCTGAGACAGTGAGGAATGGCACAGGCCTCACAAAATGGAGTTCAGAGTATGTGATCTTGATTTTCAAAGGGGAGGAAGGTGAAGTCTATGAACCATTGTCTGGCAAGCTTGTCCAGGACAGATCAGAAATCTGCATATATTCACTACAGACAAACCATGCTGGACTCACCTCATTTATCTGGAGAGTTCTTACTTGAATAGACCAATGCAAGTCTGTTGGCAAAGAATATTAACAGCCTTTAATATCCTTGAAGATGAAAAGGAAAATTGGGGGCTAGAATATCGTCAATTAAGCACATTTGTGACTAGTGAGGGACCATAGCTAGGGAAACACTGTTCATGAAGCCATGTCATCGTGGACAGAGAGCTCTAGGACCTTTCATCCACATCCTATCTCATTAAACATTTCTCTTTCAGTTAATATGGGCTCAGCTGGCTTCTTCAGTAAAGTTTCAGATGATTGAAGATTGAGAAGAATGACAAACACTAGATGCCAGATTTAGAGTTCAAAAAGAATTTAATGGGCTAGAGTGATGAATCCCACAAGGAAACATGCAAATAGGTTCATACTTGGATTCCAAGGTGAGCTTTACAGGTATGCATGCCCAAAACAGTAGTATGCAAAGAATACCTCTGGGGATTTGTTGACTCAAAATGAATGAAAAATATGAAGGAGTGGCTGAAATCTCAACTGTCACCTTTGGTTGCATTAATAGAATACAGTACCTGGGACAATAAAGTTAACAGACTCTTTGCTCAGGTTAGACTGCACTTCTCAAAGGATGTTCAATTCTGGGTGTACTCTCCAAAAAGGACAGTGACTATTGGGATCTTGGCCATAAAAGAGGAATAGAGATAGGAAATGAGAAATAACTGAAGGAACTGAAAATTTTGGCCTGGAGAAGAGAAGATGATAAAGAATAGGATTTCTTGTCTATAGTCGTAGAAGGTAGAACCAAGGCCAACTAGATAGACTTTGCTTTCAGGAAACACATCCTAATAATTAAAGACATTCTGCAAACAAATGGGCTGACTGACAAAGCTGGGTGTTTTCAGTCACTCTTACTCTTCAAATATAGGTTGGACACTCACTTGCTGAGGAGGAGGAGGAGGAGAGGGAGGAAGAAGGACAAGAGATTCTTGTCTGAAGGTACGTCATCGTTGGTGGCTGTTCATCTAGCTCTTTCTTCAACAGTTTTTGGGAGAGATCACCAGCTAATGATATTGCCTATGCATTTAAATAAAAGATTTTTGGATACTACTCTCACTTTTTAGGTTACTACAGATCTTAGATAACTGCTATACTGCTCTTCAGAATTTGGAATTGTCCCTTAGATTGGAACTAAGATGAATTCCTCCCTTTATTTTCTGCTCCAGCTCCTCACTCAGATCACCGTCATCTCTTGCCCAGAATACAGCAATTCCTTCCTGAATATTCTCTCCCAGACTTAGTTTTTGTTCCTTTCAAAGTTCATTCCATACTCTGTCCACAGCATTCGTTATTTTTTTTTTAAGATTTTATTTATTTATTTGACAGAGGGAGATACAGTGAGAGAGAAAACACAAGCAGGAGGAAGAAGCAAGCTTCCCACCGAGCAGGGAGCCCAATGCAGGGCTGGATCCCAGGACCCCGGGACCAAGAACTGAGCAGAAGGCAGACGCTGAATGACTGAGCCACCCAGGTGCCCCCACAACATTCATTCTTAAATACATAATTTCTCAAATCAGTACCATCTATAAGATCTTAATGACTCATTTTCTTCAATAAATTCATGGCATAATAAGGTGGGATAGAAGAGAGGGGAGATGATTGGCTGCTCTATAATCAAAGACGCTAAAAGGGTCTAACCACAAAATGCAATGATTGGACCTAGATTGACAATTAATTTTGTACAAACCAACTCCCAATGTTTTGATACATTATAATAGAAATCTTTGGATTCATTTCTTAGGCTTTTCCTCTCAAGAAACCACCCCATTTTACCTTTCCCAATAAGCAATGTAACACACAATTTTTCTGTCTTATAGCAAAGATGCAGACTGGAAGCGCTAATTGAACTCATCCCCCTGACTGATCACTTGAGAACATAGTGGAAGAGGTTACCATCTGCATGGGCCATTGCTCTATAGTTCTCTATCCCAATTTAAGACAATAGCCTTCTGGTAGAGAAATGGTATTATCAAATCTTGATTATCTGCTAGTAGATGGAAGCTGATACAAATGTCATTGATTGATAAAAACTTTGCCTAGTGTGTTTCACTATCATAACAATGTCTAAAAGCCTGGTTATAAAAGAATTTTTAAAAATAGGGAGATGAGAACCTGTCTTTGAGAAATGTTTGGGAGAAGATACAGTGGTGAACTGAGACTCTTAAACTCTTTTCCTTTAGGCAATTATTTCTAAATTACTTCTTTTAAATTATTTATCCTGAACTAACAGCTTAATCCCCACCCCAGGAAGGCTTAAATTGGGATTCTCTCTCTACGGATGCCTAAAATTATGACGTGTAAATTCTGGAGTTGGGATTGCCTCTCTAAGCACCAAAGAAGCAGGTAAGAAGAGGGTATAAAGCAGGTGGCTTGAAAGAAGCAGAGGGAGAAATGGAAAGGGAAGCCTTGGGGCTTTCCAAACCTTGTTATGGTGGCTTCTAGAAGCCTGGATGCCTCTTGGATTTCTTAAGATATACCTTTATTCTTATAATAAACCTTCCCTTGTAGACAATAGAAACCAAAAGAAAAACTAAAATGAGACCCAATCATTATCCAAACATCTTTCAAGCTCTTACTTCTTTTGTGAAAACTTCCCTGATTACATTAGCCAGAGCAAAGCTATTTTCCCAATCCCTATAGATGTCGATTATCTCCTCCACTCACTGAAATTTTTTGTGGACTGCTTGAATTGTAAATTATATTTATACATCTTGATGGAGAATACACATTATTTGAGTGAAGGAATTAATATCTTTTACTCCTTTGTGTTTCCCACTGCACCAAGCTAAGGATATGGTAGAACCTCAAAAAGTATTTATGATTTATGGGACTGATTCATGCTCAATAGTTCAAACTCCAATTGTCAAGTAACTGAAATCACCTGACATGTGATAAAACAATAGAGCTTAAGCAGGTAGGAAATAAAAAAATGGGACTCTTAGCAAAATAACTCCAGGAGGGATCCTACATTATGTGCCAGTTTAGAAACAGTCTTTTTTTTTTTTTAAGAAACAGTCTTAAAAGACCCCCAAAAGAGTGTGCAAGCCTGGATTAGCCACCCTAAGATGTTATAATAGTTGGCCGGCTGAACAAATGTAATTAGTTGGGGGCTCACTCAAGCGTGCTGTATAATTTGCCTATTGAGTTGCCTTATTTTCATGTGTTGACAATTATCTATGCTAAGCTTTTCCCTATTTACATCACCCAGAAAAATAAAGAACTTACTGTATGAGTACAGGTTTGGGGAAGTCTGACTTGGCAGGCATTCTCGTGTTGTGAAAAAGATCTAGGGGCTTTAATTGATTTCAAGCTTCACATGAGTCAAGGGCTTGCTTTAATTCTTTAAAAGACTAATGAAATCTTAGACGGGCGTTGTGGCTATCTAGAAGCCCAGTCTCTTGCATGGTGTTGGATTTTTTGCTATCTCATATCATCCAGGGTCTCCTTTAACCCCGTTAGTGACCCTCTAAATAGTCTCTTCCATGTGGCACAGCTCAGTCATTAGGAAATTCTTTAGTATTTTAAGCTTTAATCTACTATCTATTTTTCTGGCACTTCCATCTATGGAACTTAATTCTACCCAGTGTGTCACATAAACCAAATCTCACTCTCCTCTTTCACTGTAATGGAAACACATCTATCATTCCCTCGCTCCAACCACCCCACCAACTCTGGACTTAACCTCTCCCAAGTTGTCTCTGCTTTTTTAAGACTTTGTTTTTTAGAGCAGATTTAGGTTTACAACAAACCTAATAGAGGGAGAGAACAGCACAGAGATTTCTCACATACCCTCGCCCATGTCACAGACATGAATAGCCTCCTCCACTATCAATGTTCCGCACAAGAGAGGCACACGTGTTACAACTGATGTACCTACATTGATACGTCAGCATCATCTGAAGTTCATAGTTTACCTTGAGCTCACTGTTGGTGTTGTACATTCTATAGGTTTGGACAAATGTATAATGACACAGATCCATCAGATAATGGATATCATAATATCATCCAGAATATTTTCACTGCCCTAAAATCCTCAGTGCTCTGCCTATTCATCTCTCCCCTACCCTTTCCCTCCCAACCCCCAGCAAGGACTGAACTTTCTACTGTCTCCATAATTTTGTCTTTTCCAGAATGTCTTATAGTCAGGGCCATGAAGTGTGTAGCCTTTCAGATTGGCTTCTTTCATTTAATTATATGCAATTAAGTTAACTCCTTGATAGCTCATTTGTTTTTAGTCCTGAATAACATCCCATCGTTTGGATGTACCACAGATTATCTATCCATTCACCTTCAGAAGGACATCTTGGTTGTTTCTAACTTGTGGCAGTTATGAATAAAGTTGCTATAAAAATCCATGTGCAGGTTTTTGTGTGGACATAAACTTTCAGTTCTTGTGAGTAAATCCCAAGGAGTACAATGGCTAGATTGTGTGGTAAGAGTATGTTGCTTTTGTGAGAAACAACCAAACTGTCTCTGCTAGTGGCTGTGCCAGTTCATTCTCATCAGCAATGAATGAGAGTTCCTGTTGCTCCACATCCTCCTCAGTATTTGGTGTTGCTGGTGTCCCAGACTAACACCATTTTATTTTTTTTATTTTTTTTTAAAGATTTTATTTTATTTATTTATTTGACACAGAGAGAGAGATCACAAGTAGGCAGAGAGGCAGGCAGAGAGAGAGAGGAGGAAGCAGGCTCTCTGCCAAGCAGAGAGCCCGATGTGGGCCTTGATCCCAGGACCCTGAGATCATGACCTGAGCCAAAGGCAGAGGATTTAACCCACTGAGCCACCCAGGTGCCCCTAACGCCATTTTAATAGGTGTGTGGTGGTACCCCAGTTCTCCTAAACAATTGTCTAAGCCATGAAGTTTCCAGATCCCTCACTGTTCCACTTGCCATTTTTACAAAAGAAGAATCTGAGACTCAAAGAAATGTTATTTGCTCAAAACCATACAGTCAACATCAGAGCTGAAATTTATATTCATAGTTATTTGCAATAAACTCGTTCACAACATAGCGACTTCTTGTTTTACTGTGAATAAGGCAATACTCTAAAACATCACGGATCACAGGGACTGTATCAGAAGAACGCCAGACAATATCTCAAATATGTCTCTTTCAAATGAAAACATGACTGACATTTTGACCAAAAGGATTGAACAAGTTTGAAGGAAATCAGTGTTGTTTCTATTTTTAAGTTAAGGAAAATGATTGTTTTTGAAGAATATGCTAAGTTTATGCTAAGCATAGGAATGGAATATGCTTAGCTTACGCTAAAATATGCTGAGCTCTTCCAGAGCTAAGTTATCCAAAGCAGGTAAGGAGCACACTGGATTTTGAATGTCTGATATTCACATTAAAGATGAGCGTACACATTCCCTTTATACTTGGTAACTTGTTTTCTAACCGAACTTTCTCAAGGATCTATAAACAACATGTATAGTCCTAAGAAATAGCCTCGTACTGTACTTCATATTTGTCCAAGCAAGTGAAAAGTACGTAGTGATCAACAACTTGTGTTTATTGTAAATGTTCAGGTTTATGAGTTGCCAAGTAAACTTTACCAAGAATCCTGGAAATGAGTGATTCTGATTTGACTGATTTTTCCCTGAGGTCAGTTCTAGGTCACTGTATTCTGAGTCTTTATGCCACTTAGTCATGATGGGAATTATAATTGACCTGGATTTCCCCATTGACATTTCCACTTGATTAGCTCTGAAATATAAAGTGTATGAGTTCTGTTTCATTCTAGACTTAAGTAGCAGGAAACTTCTGCTTTTCTTCCCAAACATACTCCCTCAAATTTATACAAGTCAGAAGTCCCAGTAGAATCACACAGCAGATGTTTCTGGCATATGATTCATTCACCCAGAGGGACTCTGTGGGCATCAGTATAGGAATTTTTCATAGGTCCTCAGGTACTGCTTAACAAATTAGAATCATTAACGAATTCAAACTAATTGGACAAAGAAAAGTCTGAATTAGTAAAATCTTATCATATATACATTTGTAAAATTTAATCATATACTTAAGAAAATTTTTTAATTGTCATAATTTCATACTTGCCAAAAAATTACAAGAATAATACATGAAATTCCCATATACTTTTTAGCCAGATTTCCAAATTATTTACTTTTTTACCACATTTGTTTTATCATTCTTTCCATTTGTGCATGCCTCTATTTTTTATTTTTTTCTGGACCTTTTGAGAGATTATTCTTTTATACTTCCCTTTACCTCATATTATTTTCTGAGAATTTCCTAAGAATAAGGGCATTTTCTTACATAATCACAGTACAGTCATCAAATCTGGGACATTTAACATTGATGCAATAGTTTTATCTAATCTACCATTCATATTTTTTCAGTTATCCTATTAATGCTCTTTATAACATTTTTTTCCCTCCAGGATCCAGTATAAGACCGTGTATTACATTTAGTTGTCTTTTTAGTTTCTTTAAAATTGGAACAGTTCCTTAGTCTTTTCTTTGCCTTTCATGACAAAGGCTAATAATTTTATAGAGTGTTTCTTCACTTCAGTTTGCTGATGTTTCCTTGTGATTAGATTCAGGTTACACATCCCTAGCCAGAAAACTACGTAAATGATGATGTGTCCCTCTCAGACATTCCAAGTATAAGATATCTATCTGCCCCTCATTCATGATGTCAGTTTTGATCACTTGATTAAACTGTTATCCATTTTCTTCATTCTAGCTCCTATTTTCTCCCTTGTACTTAGTAACCAGTTGATGGGAAGACCCTTTAGTTCCATCTGAATATCCTACTCCTCGTCACACTTTTCTTTCTAATCTTGATGATTTTTGCTCTAATCAATCTTCGCTGTCATGGTTGTAAAATGTTGATTTTACTTGTCTACCCCAGTCCCTCCACATTTATTAGTAGGTGATTTTCAAAAAGAAATGCCTCCCCCCTCCACCTCCACCCCCTCTCCCTTGCTGTCACCTATCTAGCTATTATTAGTACGGATCTATAGATTCCAGTTTTATTCCATGGGCTATAATCCATTCCTGTCACTGTTCATTTTTTTTTTAAAGATTTTATTTAGTCATTTGAAAGAGAGAGAGTGAGCGAGAAAGAGCATGAGCATAGGAAGGGGGATAAGCAGACATCCCCACTGAGCAGGGAGCCTCATGTGGGGCTCGATCCCAGGTCCCTGGAATCATGGCCAGAGCCAAGGGCAGTCACTTAACCAGCTGAGCCACCCAGGCACCCCTGTCACTGCCTATTTTAAAGCTAAAGTTGTCCAGGATCTGGCATTTTGGTACCCCTTTTAAGCTGGCTCCTATATGCTTTTGATATGTTCCCATAATTATTTTTTTTAAGATTTTTATTTATTTATTTGACAGAGAGAGAGAGAGATCACAAGTAGGCAGAGAGGCAGGCAGAGAGAGGAGGTAGCAGGCTCCCCGCTAAGCAGGGAGCCTGATGTGGGGCTCGATCCCAGGACCCTGAGATCATGACCCGAGCTGAAGGCAGAGGCTTTAACCCACGGAGCCACCCAGGTGCCCCATGTTCCCATAATTATTTTTAGAACACTTTCATGTTTTCTAATTCAATAAGTTTTTCCAGACTCCTCATGTACCTTCCCTGCCCAGTACTGGAACTGGCCATTTCTTCAAGGACCTCTGTTTCCTTTTAATGGGAAACAGTATTTAGAAACCGAGGTCTTGGCACTAGATAAGCTCATTGATACTGGGGCGTCTTTGTCTCTAGGCCCTCTCAGAGGGCAGAGCTGGGAAAATACACATGCATGTGCATGTATGCACAAACGCACACACACTCACACAGACACCACATGGGGTGGTCGTCTGTCTGTATGTATATAATAGAAATTCTGATGTTGTACTGGTACAATCAATATCCATCCCACTCCACGAGGTTCTTCATTGCCTTCCCCTGTTCCATCTTTTTACCTCTGTCTTCTACGATGAGAATCCTGACCTCCAACACCGTCAAGATACTGACTCATCTTTCCAGGGCTACACCACACACAAAATAGTTTCAAAATTGCTATATGCAAATCACTGTGTATACCAAGTAAAATAAAAGGAAATTAAGATGCATTTGCAGTTCTTTATATTTTCCTCCCATGATAAAGGTATATTTTCAAAGTATTGTGGTCTAAAGTTAACTTGAGTTAGTTCTACCCCCTGCTGCCCTTTCAACGTAATCCTGTTATTTATCCATTTCCTAAAGTTACACTGGGAGAAGTGTCGCTTTGTTCCTTATCTCTTCCTTCTGAGTCCCCTTCACCTCTGGTGGGTAACCAATTTCAGTGCTTGCTGGTTTTTCCTTTCTGTGTTTCTTTTCCCCCAAACAAGCAGATTTGTGTGTTTTATTTCTTTTTGTTATGTAAAAGATATTGTAAATACTCTTACAATTTGTTTCTTAAAAAACTTAATGCCCTCTGGAGTTTGGAGAAGGATGATGATGGTGGTGGTGATAATGATGATAATGATTGTAGTGATAGAGTACCCCTATATAGGCGTTTGGGTAGTTCCCAATATTTTGTCATTGCAAATAATTCTGCAGTTAAGAACCTTGTATCTGTGTATTTTCATATTTCCAAGGTTTACCTTCAGGGTAAATTCCTAGAGGGAGGATTGCGGTGGTTTTCTTAGATATTGACAAATTCCCTTCCACGTAGGTGAACAATTTTGTATCTCTACTATCGATGTATGAGAGTGCATGTTTCCTTATAGTCTGGTCAATAATGTGCATTGTCATGCTTTTGACGATTGGCCAATCTGATGAATGCCAAATGGTATCTCTATGTGGTTGCAGTTTTAATTTCTCATGAGTGAGGTCATGCTTATATCTTCTCTGGGGATGGGTCTGGGTTTTGCCAATTTTAAAACAGGATTTTCAATGTTTCCTCAAGTTTTAAAAGTTCTTTATATATTAGTAATACATATAGTAGTTATATATGTAACATATATTTGTATGAAATATATAGTAACCCTTTATCTGTGATAAATACCTAAAATATTATCTCCTTTAAAAAAATTTCCTCCTTTACTCCTTTTCTACTTTTACTTTCATATTATCCTTTACTTTGCTTATGGTTTTTGCCATTTAAAAATGTTTTGGTAGTCAAATATGTTAGCATTTCTCTTGTATCTGGATTTGGGGTTATAGTGAGAAATCCTCTACCTACACTCAAATTTTAGAGGAATTCATTCATGTTTTCTTTTACTATGTGTATAGCTACATTTTTTTTATGTTTACAACTCAAATCCATTTGGAGCTTATTCTCGTATACATGAGAAATGAACATAATTTTACCTTTTTTCCAAATACCCCACTACCTTTAAAAAGTCCAATCATACCCCCCAGAGATCTGAGATACCACCTTCATCATATTCTCGATTACCATATGTGTTGGGTCTGTTTCTGGACTTTCTATTTTATTCCATCTGTTCATGTACTACTACCACACTGTGTTCAATGTAGGGGCTTTATCATATGTTTTAACATCTGGGAGGGCTAATTTACTCATTCTTCCACTCCACTCACCCTACACTGTAAGTCTTCCTTTTCAGTGTTTTCTTAGCAAGATTGTTTTACCATATGGACTTTAGTAGTAACTTGTCCAGCTACAGAAAAAAGGAAGAAGGAAGGAAGGAAGGAAGGAAGGAAGGAAGGAAGGAAGAAAGAAAGAAAGAAAGAAAGAAAGAAAGAAAGAAAGAAAGAAAGAAAGAGAAAGAAAGAAAGAAAGGAAGAAAGGAAGAAAGAAAGAAAGAGGCTTGTCTTGCTGGAATTGCATTAAATTTATAAATTATTTTATGGAGAACTGACATATAAATACCATTGAAACATTCTAACCAAGAGCCCAGGATGTCTTCCTGTTTATTTCAACTCCACTTTCCTATCTTTCAGGAGTATTTATTATTTGCTTTATTTAGGTTTTCAACCTATCTTGTGAAGTTTATTCCTAAATATTTTATCTTTCTTATTGGTATTGTAAATGGGTTTATTTTCTTCAATTGTATCTCCTAACCAGTTATTATTTGTGTATATGAAAGCTATTGATTTTTGCAATTGATAGGCTAATTTAAAATGTAATTAGCTTTATTGCTCACAAGGATACAATTTCAACATTTTTAATGCTTCAGAGTTCACAAAACTTTTTGCAACATACACTTCAGTTAACACATAAAATAATCTAGTAAAAAATACCTCTCCTTGGAATTTATGGGTTTGGTGAAATACCCTATGATTAGTATATTAATTGCATATCATTTCTAATGAATATAATCATCATCAAATATGATTTGATGTTTTCTTAAGTATTTAAAATTATGTACTTCAAAAAATTGTACAAGGTCAATGAGGAATAGCTTTTAAGTGTATAAAAATGGCTTGCATTGTATTAGAGAGTATATTTAGAAACGTATGGCTCTGCAGAAAAGCACAGGTCTTTCCAGCTCCAAGTATGAACACCCAAGCAGATTGAACCACATTATCTATTTGAATTTATTACTGCCCTTAGGGGTGCAGTGATATTGATGAAAAAGGATCATTTGTAGCAGTTTCCACCTCTCTGAAATAGGAAAGACTTGACATGAACAATTTTGGGAAAGATAAATGTATAGAACCCAGTCAAAAAGCCAGACGCTATCAAGCCAGACAGGAAAATAAAAGGAGACAATTAGAGTTCCTATGTCCCTGTCACCCAGCCTGCACCAAAAGTCACCTACGGCAAGGAAAAACCCTGTTTATATGATGTCATATAATCACACATGAAACAAAGGAAAGTGTTGAAAAGAGACTTTATGCAATGATTCCAAGGCAATCTGAGACACTGAAGAGACAGTGTGTTTCATGTCTCCCTGGTGTGAAGGGCTTAGATTCATTCTACAATCTGGTTTCAGCCACCACTCCAGCTTCACCTCTTCCTTTCCCACAATAGACCATTACATAATGAGATTCTTTTTTTTTTTTTTTTTTGGTTACATGCAACAGAAACCAAACAAATGGTCAGTGCTACCCAAAAAGGGTACACAAAGTCTTCACAAAAAGGGCATTTGTTAAGAGGATATTAATGATACTTGTGGAATCCAACGAGAGGTCAACGACCCAGCCTCTGGAATATCCAGGAACTTCCAAAATGGGAAGTTCCATCCTCTGCGGTGAACATGGCTCAGCTTCCTAAAGTCTTAGTTCTAAATTCCAAAATCTTGAGAAGAATCCAAAAGGCCCAACCAGTGTTTCCCTTAGACTCAGGCAAGGCAGACCTCTGCCCTGGGCTTTATGCTTCCGAGGATATCGCATATCAAAAACCCAGGAAAAAAATTAACTTACTAAAGAACATACAGGCTGTCACGGGGATCCTGCTTATAGTTCTTGGTTTGACACATTTGCAGTCCTAAAGCTTCTGAGAAACACCACTCTGTGCGTCTTGCCATAGGACCTCCAGTAAAACGCACCCACATCTGGATGATGTGAGGCCGTGTGAATTGTGCCTGCTGCGGATGTTTGAGGCTGCTTTAGGGTGCAGGGGAGATCTAAATAGCTCTCGCTCAGAGGAAAGAGAAAAGACTCCTTAGCTCCTCGAATCCTTCTTCTCAGATACCACAAATAAAATAGATCTATTTAAAATGAAATACTGTTTCACAGTAACGCTGACCATCTCTCTCTCATTTTTCTTCATATTACCATGGTGGTTCCTGAGGCATTCCTGATTTTAGCATGGCGTTCATAGTAGTGGCACGTGGCAACTGCGCCACATCCTGCGATGTAAAGAGATTCAGATTACTCTAAAACTCCCATTGTGTAGATCTATAACATCAGTTAAACATAGTACTGAGTTTTTCCATGGGCAACTGCTTGGACATTGAATGGTAAAAATGCAAATAGTTTTATTCTTTTAAAACATTAAGATTTCATTAAAGTTACAAAAAGTTTTAAATTGACCTTGATTTAACTAATTTTGATTAAAATTATGACATCAAATTAATTACAGTTTGTGCTTTGCTTTTTAATTTGAGAGATGATTTAGAATTCTTTAGAGGAAAGAGAACTTTGGGGGGGAACTTATGTTTGATAAGTTTTATGGGAATACTTCTAAAGTATTCTACCTCTTGCTAATTTTTTACATGTATTTTGTTGCAATTTTGGATGAAAACATGATAAAATTATGTTTCATTTTTAATTCTTTGGGTCTTAGCAATAATGACAAATCTAAATCATGAAAGAAGTAGAAAATATAAAAGTCAACTCAAAACAGAGACTAAAAATAAAAATCTTCAAAAAAGCTGTTTTTTTAAGATTCTAAAATTCACTTTTAAATTAAGAATATAGACATATACATTAAACATAATCTGCATAAAACTTTTGAAAGGGGTATTACAAATTCTATACATATTAAAGCTTTAGCAGGAGCTGAGGAGAAGGGCAGAGAGAGAAGCAGGCTCCCAGCTGAGCAGGGAGACCCTTGAGGGGCTTGATCTGAGGACGAAGGGATCATGACCTGAGCCGAAGGCAGACGCTTAACCGACTGAGCCACCCAGACACCCCAGAAGCTTCAGCAACTGATCAAAACAAGAATATGAACAAGAAAATTGTTCCAGTCAAATTCAGAATTTGAGTAAGCATCAGAGAGGATTCATGCAACCAAAGAATATTGAAGAATTCATCTTAAAGAATGTGAATAGTCTTCACAAAAAGAAAATTTGCAAAAATGATTATTCATGTCAGCATCACCACACACAAATACCAAATGCAACTCCGTATTTCTGTTTAAAAGATGAAAAAAATGGCATTCTTGAATCTGCCAATTGGATGTGAAAGAGGAAATCTCTGGAGCTTTGCTGTTCATTAACCATGATCTTGGGAAATGGCCCGTGCTGCTTTCTGACAGTGTGAGAATGTTTCTTGCAAAACTTACTCTGATGCAAATAAATTTTGATTTTCCATTGCCTAAACGTTGCAGAGAATTTAGTATTTCCTTTTGTATCACTATTCTTTCAAAAGAAAAACGAAACCATGGAAACTGGCTTTTAGATTCTCATTTCAAAGATAATATGTTATGTTCCTTGTGTCAAAGACTTTACAACCAGTCTTCAAATTAACTTTAAAATGAAGGTGTTGTTTAAAACACTTAAGATCTCAGTCAAAAGAATACAAACCGTCAGTGGTGCATAAATACGGAAACAGGCACAGAACAAAATGTTCAATTACAATAACTTTTTGAAAGTTTAAACAACAAATGATAGCATTTAGCAAAGAAAGTAACATTGATAGAAGATGTTAGCATCATGTGCTTTAAAGAATAACCACATGCATTCTATATGCATCCCAAGCTTTTTTTTTTTTTTTTTTAAGACTGTATTTATTTATTTGAGATAGAGTATGAGAGAGAGGGTGGAGAATGAGCCTGCAGAGGGGGAGGGAGAAGCAGGCTCCCTGCTGAGCAGGAAGCCCTACCCAACTGTGTGACTTCATCCCAGGGGCTGGATCCCAGGACCCTGAGATCATGACCTGAGCAGAAGGCAGACGCTTCACTGACTGAGCCACCCAAGCACCGCTATCCTGAGCTTTTCATAGCACAAACAAGCACAGAGTTTACACAAAGTAATTTGTAGAAAATTTCTAATGTTATTAGAAAGGATTTAGAAATTTTATGTCATACAGCATAATGAATGAACATGTAAGCTGAATAAAAAAAGAAGAAACTCAAAATAAGGTTTTTAAATCTTAAATATATAAAAAGGTAAGACTCATCCAAAAAATCCAAATCAAATAGTACTAATTTCAACCACATTGCTATCAGAAACAAAATTCGTGTTGAAAGATAATTGTATTATACAAATTTTTGGAAAAAAAAAAACCCCACCAAAATTGAAATGAAAGAATGTTTAATTTGTTTCACATATGCTGGGAAATGTGTAGGTTTTAAGTGAAAGTATTTAAAAAACACAATTTTCTGCTTATGTCCTACACTGCCTGTGGTATTACACAGTTCCACCTAGCTCTCGGACTAGGCAGTATTGGTTTTGGACCCCATATGCCAATGTTAAACAAATCATACCTCTTGTTAAAAGCAAATAAAAACAAAAAAATACAGTTTTCAGGGGTAGGTATTAATTCGAAAGCTTATCAAGGCAGATCGGTGATAATGGCATCGACATGGTTGGTTTAAAAAACAAGAGCAGGGCGCCTGGGTGGCTCAGTGGGTTAAAGCCTCTGCCTTCGGCTTAGGTCATGATCTCAGGGTTCCGGGATCGAGGCCCGCATTGGGCTCCCTGCTGAGCAGGGAGCCTGCTTCCTCCTCTCTCCCTGCCTGCCTCTCTGCCTACTTGTGATCTCTTTCTCTCTGTCAAATAAATAAATTAAATCTTAAAAAACAAATAAAAAACAAGAGCACAGGGGTGCCTGGGTGGCTCAGTTGGTTAAGTGTCTGCCTTTGGCTCAGGTCATGATCCCAGGGTCCTGAGATGGAGGACTGCACTGAGCTCCCCGCTCAGCAGGGAGTCTGCTTCTCCCTCTCCCTCGGCCCCTCCCCCCTTGCTCTCTCTTGTCCACTCTCACCCTATCTCAAATAAATAAATAAAATCTTTTTTAAAAAACACACATACACTCAAGTGTACAAATGAGAATTTTGGCCCGAATTCCAGGAGCATCCATTGGGCCTCAGAGTGCCTAGTTTGAATCTGTCACTTGAGATGAGGTTTGTGCTGTGTCAGTAGCTCAATAGTGATGACATTCCGGGGAACAATTCAGTTATGATATTAAATGTTTTCTGGGCCTGACCATCAACTATAACCTCACCACTACACTTAGACATGCAAGGAGAAGTTGGTTAAATGCTGCCACGGCAGTTAGATTTCATTTAGGCAACATATATGAAGTACCCAAGAAGAGGAAAGCAAAATAACTAAGGATTCCAAATAAGAAGAAATCAATCTTTGACAAAGAAAGAATTAAACTTGAATGTGATTACTTTGTGTGTACTATTATTTACTACTAATTATGTTTGCAAAAGCATACAAGAAACTCAAAAGGTATTTTTGGTCCACTCTTAAATAATTAATAGTATACACTTTTTTAAATTTAGAGACAGTCTTGGTAAGTTTTGTTTTGTTTTGTTTTCCTGAGTTGAAACTGCATATAAAATAAACATCAAAAGTAGCACTCCGGTAAAGAAAAGGGAAATGAGAACTTTTGTTTATCCACGAGAACGAAGATTCGTGTACCCCTAAACTGCAAACCGATTTCTATAGAAATGACTTTCTCAACATATTATAGGCTTAGATGCAGTCTTGATTGAAGAGAGGTTTCAATAAGTTGCACAATATGTTAATTTCTATTTTCATTTTTGATGATATTATAACACTGAAGTCTTTGAAAGGAGAAAAACTTAAGAACTACTGTATGGATATTACTGTAAGAGGCCATGAACATTGTAGAAGTGATAGTCACATGTGCAATTAAGATCGTTTATAACTGATGCTGTGATCATGGTAATTTATTATATGTAGCTTCATTACAGTGATTAAACATCATCTGTATGTCAATTATATCTCAATATTTTAAAGTTTAAAAAAACATATCTAAATTTAAGTATTTATTTTGAATCTGACTATTGCTTTAAGAACTTTTAAAATAAATTCCTGTCACTAAAGCCTCCGGACAGTAAAGTTGAGCCAAACTGAAAGTAATTAAAACTGACAACTAGAATGTTTCAAGAATTATCATGCACGGTTGTTGATAGAATGTAAATTTTGTGAAAATCTAAATCATAACAACATGCCATTAATTTAAATAAAATAATAGGAAAGAAAATATATTTTATTAAATAAACATGTAATAAATTATGAATTTATATGTCATTTTATTGTTCATCCGAACATTGCTGGTCCATCAACTAAATGTATTGACATACATAATAATACTTCAATTGTCTTTAATTTTTACCAACACTCAATTATATAAATTATATACATGTATATTTTATTCATTCATTTATTTATTTATTTATTTATTTTTAAAGATTTTATTTATGTGTGAGATAAGAGAGAGCACAAGCAGGGGGAGTGTCAGGCAGGGGGAAAAGGAGACTCCCCGCTGAGCAAGGAGCCCAATGTGGGACTTGATTCCAGGACTCTGGGATCATGACCTGAGCCGAAGGCAGACGGTTAACCAACTGAGCCACCCAGGTATCCCCATGTATATCTTTAAAATGTTACTGTTGCAGAAGTATGTATCTGTTCTAATTTAACAGATGGGGGTATGGAAAGACACCATAGAATATAAACATGTTTACCAGGGGACCAACCCAATGCATCTGGGAGCATTTCTCAGAGCAAGGGAGGTCATTGTAAGCTAATACGATACCTTCAAAAAGTTTATTTCATTTTGTGCTAGAAACTTTGATGTCGCTGTTCTTTGTTTTGTTTTTTTTAAGATTTTATTTATTTATTTGACATGGTGGTGGAGGAGAGAGAGAACACAAGGAAGGAGCGCGGCAGACGGAGAGGGAGAAGCAGACTCCACTCTGAGCAGGGAGCCCATTGTGGGGCTCCATCCCAGGACCCTGGGACCATGACCTGAGCCCAAGGCAGGTGCTTAACCGACTGAGCCACCCAGGCGCCCTGATATCACTGCTCCTTCATTCATGCTGGCATGTCCTCACCTGTGTTCTCTGACTAGAAAACTTTCTGTCCTGCAAGTTCCAGTAAGAGTGGGCTCCTAGGAGCCTTCCCTATTCTTCATTCACATAATGTGTTCTGCATCCGTTTGGTACATCTTTGTTATTCCACTGGTCCTAGTGTATCAATTATTTTTTGTGTGCTGATCCATGCCAACAAAACGTAAACTCTTCAGGAATAAGGACCATGATTTTTCATGTTTGTTGCCCTGACATCTAGCTCAGAGCCTTATACAGAGTGTCCTTAAACATTTATTGAATGAATGAATAAATTCACAAAGAGATTCGACTTCTGCCATTTTCAGAGGCTCCAGTATTTATCTGACATATAATACTTCCTATCACATATTAATATTATATATTATAATGTTCAATACAATTCCTTTACATCTTAATGTATCAGGAAGCACTTTATTAGCCCATTAACATAGAAATTAAAAACACTTTACAGTCATATTCCTGCTAAATATTAACAATATTGGAACCTTCAGAAGGGAGGAGTCAAGTGAGACACGTGATGTTTCAAAATTTGGTGCGCTTTTTTCAAATTGAGTTTTTAAGTGACAAATAGAGTAATGCTAGTCGTAACAAGTGAAAACAACACAAAAGGCTGTAAAATAAAAAATGAAAATCTCCTGGCCCCTCTCTATATTCCAGAAAGTAACTCCATTTAACAGTTCACTGGGTTTTCTTCCAGATATCCGGGTATTTTTGATACTTTTCTTTTCACGCATACAAACCACTCACAGGTCCTTTTTTTTTTTTTTTTAATCTTCTTCTTTTCTTTCCTATTTTTTTCCAACCAAACTGGGATTGCTGCCCAGATTGTTCTGCAATTTGTTTTCATCACTTAAATTTGTTGTAGTGTGAACACCTCACTAGACAGATTTTTAAGTGTTCTCTTCAAGATATTTAGACACTGCATAGCAAGATATTTCAAGCATTTGCTTTGAATACACAATTATAGGTACTTAAGGAAAACAGCACTCTGTTATTTCGAATGAAGCTCACACAGAAATCTTCTCACATTTATTTTCTTGGACAATCTCTTGAAATGTTGGCTTGGTCTTGAAATTCCTGATTATCAAAGCTTAAGTCTCCTTGTGACATCACTCGGGAAGTCCTGGCTTATCCAGCTTTTCCATGGCAGAGATTGCCCTGGGGATTTCAGATCCACCTCATTTGGAAAATTCAGAAAATTATGTAGAAGTCACATCAAGAAAACCTTTGATCTGAAAGTTAATCAAGAGTCATTTATTCACTTTCTCATACATTTTTAAAAAGGAACACGTGTACATATAAGTATGTCTTTTTAAAAAAAAAGGTTCAGGGATGAAAATTACTTTTTTTTTTCCCCACTTAGTTTGGCCAGGAGTTAAACTACAGTAAACAAACTACCATATTTCTAAATAAATATAGGATAGAAGTTATTTTCAGTATTTTATTTTGGCTTGCCTAAGGTCAAATTATAACTTCAACCAAAATTATAATCTTTTCACTAAGGGTTATTTGGTCCATTTCATTCACATTAAACAAGTATAGTTTCTCAGTTATATTTTAGGATGTAGGGGAGGAACAAGTTTCCCTGACGCTCTTACAGTCCCTGGCTGGGTATGAAAAATTAAACCGGTAAAGATTAACAGGAGAGAAGAATACCGATTTTATTGAATTTTTCCACATATACAGGAGTCTTCACGAGAGAATGAAGACCCGAAGAAGTGACCAGAACAGGGAGCTTTCATACATTTTTAGACAAAGAAGCAATAAATTTGCAAAGAATAGAGAAGACAAAGGGGAGTGGGCTTGGGGTCATAAAATGGTGAAGAAATAACAAGGTTTGTTTACACAGCTTTCTCAGCCTAATTCCCTGTGTTTAGTGATAAGGATGTCTTCTCTTCCTCCTGGCACTGGAGGGGCCTGGGGGAGGGGAGCTCTCACATCAGAGATTTATCTCCTGCTTTCAGAGAAAAAAGCTGGGTACAGGGAGGTCAGAGTTACCTTCCTGCTTCTGCTGTTTCCTCATACTCCTTCAACTTAAGATACTCGGTGTGTCAAGGTGCCATATTTTAGGGTAGCATGTCCTGAACCCTATCAAGGGCAAACTGTGTGGTCTTTCTGCTAATATTCAAGAACAAGGTACGACGCCCATTCCCCTCTCAGGGTTAAACTATGAAGCAACACAAAATGGACCATAACAAAAAGAAGAAAAAGCTCCTGAAAATATTAACCCATCTAAAGGAAGACTGTGTCTTCTCCCCAAGAAAGGACAGGGATGCAATAGAAGGAGCAATAGAAGGAGAGGAAAGGAGTAAGGGTTGGAGGTCAACACGAGGGGATGGTGACTACCTGTCCTGGCCCGATGCTCAAACGTTGGAATCACCATCTCGCTTTGGTAGCCTGCGCGTGTGCTCGCCCAGCTAGCTCAGAGAGTCATTCGCCATCCCGCTGAGAAAGTACAAATTAGCTTGGACTGAGAAAGCAAACATATGGGCAGCCATTCATCAAGTTGGAATAACAGACATGAGAGAACCAGCTGCAAAGTTTATGGGAAACAATGTTCCTCCCAAGGACATGGCACGGCTATAAAGTGTCCTGCGACCTTCTCGTTTGAGTGGCTACTGCTTCTTTATTCACTGGGAAACACTTTTCTCTGATAGCATAGGTATCAGAAATATTGTGCTTGAAATTAATCAGTGAGGATGGAACATTCCATCCTGCCAGGAGGATCCCAGTCATTTTGATACAACGAAGCAGCCTCAGTTTCCAACCCAGATGTAAGGGGTGTGTGTCTATACACAATATTCCACATCTATCTTAACTCTGTGGTTTCCAAAGACAGTGCTCTAAGTTCACATCCTGGTCCAACCTTGATGTTGACCCTTTCCTCACAGCATTGATATTGACCTTAATTCCACATTGTCTCAAATCCTGTAATAATTCAGCTCTGCCTTTAATGGCTGAGATGCTTCACAGATCCTCTGGAGTTCAGCCTCTCACATTACAAAGGTTTTACATTACCATGAACCTGGTTTTTCAGACTTCAGATGTGTTCCTCTCGGTTTTGGGCTGATGAGTTAGGACTTCCCATGGGTCTCCCGCGGGAGAGAATGCTCCATGTGACTGACACGTTTCTCACTCTAAGTTAGTTTTTTTTAGCCTTTAAAAATTTCGATTCTTGCTTATAATGAGTCTAACCCAGGAGATAGATCTATTATTGGGAAACAAGAAAATGAATCGTTAATTGGGCAACAGAGCCAAGGGCCTCCCTGTCTTCATCAGATAAGTAACAAATGAGCAGCTGGTGGGTCTGTTAGAGAGAGCCCCAGAGACCACCTTCTATAAACAAATATATATTCCTCTAACTTCTGCACTTTCCAAAATATTCCCATTTCTTTTGATAACCATAACATTGCATAGACATACTTTGGCTCACTGACCTGCAGAAATTTGACAGAATTTTTGTGGAGGAAGTAAGAAAATGGACACCTTAATTTTTTTTTGCAGGGGGGAAAGTACTTTATGTTTTGGAGATCAATTCATTAAAAAACAGTTTTAAACAGAGAAAGAGATTGGCAAAGCATTTCTCCTAGGTTTCCTCCAAACACGAGATCTCTTAAAGTAGGTTTTTTTTGTTTTGTTTTGTTTTGTTTGTTTTTCAAACTGGCCTCTGCTGAGGGCTTTGGTTCTGTGGAGGTGCAGCAGGCGTTGGCCTGGGGCTGGAACAAACCTTGGCTTTACCCTAGGAAGCTTAGCCAAGAGTTTGCTTGGATAATATGCTCAGCTAATAAAAGATAAAGTTTAGGAATCACTGTCTAGTTTGTGAAGTCGGGTGCTCTGGTTTTAGAATCACAGTAGCCATCAGTGCTCCCACTTGCCCTTCTGGGGAAAAAAAAATGTGACTCTCAAGAATTTTGGCTTTGAATACGTGGTTGCGAGATGACTGGGACTAGAATTCAGCTCAATTCCTTCTGACCTATTTGAATTGGCCAGCCAGAAAAACGATATACCATAGCGAAGTTCAGTTTCTATCCAACAGAGGGCAGTAGTGCAAATGTTAACTTGGACAGACGGTAACCCGGAAGGACTGAGGGCGGAGGTAAATTTAGTAGCTGCACAGGAGCATAAATGCCATCTGATTTTAATTTGTTTGTTTGTTTGTTTATTGCCTAGAATAAAGCAGGTGACCACATTGTTTTGTCCACTTTCCAGAGCTTTGGCTCGTTCTTACCTTTCATGCATCAGTCTTCCAACACTAGGACCCCTTTCCGTTTTGGAAATCAGCGTTCTGCCTGGGAGAGCCAGGTCAGCAGGTGCCCAGGAGACCCCAGGACTCTGATGGGCCCCCGAACCCTGATAGGACTGCTCTCTCCTGGGCTTTGTGAGGCACAGAGCTTCCCGGGAAGACAGGTGGGGAACTGGGCCAGCCAGTTTGTGCGGTGAAGAGCTCACACTGTTCAGGTCTCTGAGCTTCAGCTCAGCCCCGAAAGGAGCATGGAATTTGCACAGCTAGTGATCGCTGCTAATGACAGAGAACACCGTCGGCTGAATAACCCGTTCATTTGTTTAACCTGCCACATATCCTGGAACAAAAACAAAATTCAAAATTTGTTTTCTAACATTAACATCATGCTTTAATTTGACATATTTCTTCTAAGAGCACTCAAAAAGAAAGGAAAGGCTTTCTCAAAAACATCCAGCAGGTCAGGCTTTCTTTTCATTGGCCAGAACTGTATCAAACGCCTCCTACTAGGGGCCAGTGTATATTCCTCAACACATTGCTGCCCTAAACGAAGCTGGGGTCCTGTTAGCCGCTGAGAAGTAACAGAAAGGATAATGGGAAGGTAAGGAACAGCACACACCACAAAGTTATAGAAGTCCTCTAGCATAAAGTGAATCCTGTGAACAAATGGAGGCATAAAAATGATTTTTTTAGTTGTTGTTAATATCATGGGAATTACTCACTAAATTGACAATTATTGTTTAAATATCTGAAGCGTTCTAGGTCTAATAATTCTAATTTGACCCATTTTGATTCAACGTAATCTAATGTAAGTCAAGCCATGAAGGTGTATCTTTTTTTTTTTTTTTAAAGATTTTATTTATTTATTTGACACAGAGAGAGAGATTACAAGTAGGCAGAGAGGCAGGCAGAGAGACAAGGAGAGGAGGAAGCAGGCTCCCTGCTGAGCAGAGAGCCCGATGCGGGCCTCGATCCCAGGACGCTGAGATCATGACCTGAGCCGAAAGCAGAGGCTTTAACCCACTGAGCCACCCAGGCGCCCGAAGGTGTATCTTAATACCCTTTGATGGCATACTAGGTTGGTCAAACCAGTTGAATATTTTGAAAGTTATGTTGGATGAAAGAAAACAGATGCGTAAACAAAGATGTTAAGTGATCAGGTTGAAACAGAGTTTCCCCATTTGTCGGATCAATTAATGACTGAAAGCCTTTTCTTAAAATTTAAAAACAAATTGTTTTGAGACTGAGATTCAAGGTTAAAAGGAAAGACCCTTCCCTCTCTTAATCTTTGGCGATGAAACAAAGAGATGGGTTAGAATCTCAGAGAATTAATGTGATCGCTCTTGTTCTCTGATCACTAATGACTAACCTGGATGAAATAAATCTCTCTTCTTTGCCAAGGTGCTTTTCCTCTCTTTTGATGAACTAATAATGATCATTTACCTACAGCAAGGCAGACTTATTAGCACCGAAATGTGATTTATATTCAGAAAGAACAACACATTAAAAATAGGAACAGAAAGGAGTGGACTAAACAGATGGTATTCCAGGACTGTGAGCTCTGACGTACAGAGTTAATCCTCTATTGTCATAACTATCAAGGGACTATCCAAATCCTTGATTTTACTGGAATTCAATGTATTGACTGTTAGCAAAGAAATGCGTCATTGGCTGAAGATCAAAAATCTTTTGTAATATGATGAAGACTTTTACTACGAAGTACCTTTATCAGGATTCAATCTGCCTGTCAGAGATAAAAAGAGCAGAAAAGAGAACAGAAAATTAACAAGGAGGCCCAGATTCAGAGTCTCACTCTGTCATTTTTGTCTGAAGCTCAGGCTCAGTATATAAACTACAGCGCAACCTCTCACAGGTGCACCATGATTGGAGGCTGATGGATCACTTGCTAGCCTCCCCTTCCCCACTAGACACTGATCACTCAAGGCCTTGGTGGAGGCTGGGGTCCTGGGGCAGGATTTGCCACTTCAAGGGAGTGGCAAGGCACCGAGTGAGCTTTTTAAGAATACCAGTGTCTGACCCCTGGCTACTTAATGAATGTGGTCAGTCTCGTCATCTAAAAGAATAATAATTTTAAAGAACATTATAAATGTATTAATTGATTGAAACATAAAGGCTCCTTTAAGTATACACCCTATAACACCGCTGGAAAGCAGTTATGAAAAGATTGAAGGCCAGCACCCATGGGATTTTAATCATTTCCCAAATAACTCATTTAACTCTCTAGCAAGTTTAATTGTTTGGGATAGTATTCTTATTTGAAGTAAACATGTATTTCCATGTAACTCATACAATGGTCTAAGTTCTGCCCACTGGAGATGGGAAAGATAAATCTCATTCTTTCATCACAGTCCTTTCTTTAGTCGTTTGAAGGAACCTCTCTACCTCTCTTAATTAAACCCTGGACCTTTATTTAATCCCCCTTCAGATAGCTGAGTCTCAGATCCCATTACTATCCTGGATGGATCTGTAAGGAAAAAGCTCCTAAAAGTCAATATTTAATTTAAAGTGGTGGTTCTCAACACCATCGCCAAAATTCTGATTTAATAGTCCTGGATTGGGGCCCAGACATTCGCAGTCTTTAACGCTCCCCAACTGATTCCAATTCCACCCAGGGCTGAGAAACTCTGAAAAGGTGTGGTCCTACCATGAACTTAGCACCTCTGGTGTGGAAAGAGCTTCAACAGGCAGATGGAACAGCTCCTGTCCTTGTGCTAGACATTAAAGTTCTGTTGAGGATGCCTACATCGTACATAGGATTTTAGTGACATTTATATATACTCTGGGCTCAGACCAAGTTTAAGATCAACCCAAAGGCTTATATATTTGTCTGATGAATTTCTATTAACTTATACCTTCCTGATTCTGTAGAAATGGAGCTGATTTTTGGATCTAAATCCAGAAATTTTCTTTTTACTTACTGCCTGTCACTCTATTATTAGTAGTAACAAAGAAAATAATATTTGAACATAACCCTCTGTTAAACATGGCACTAAATGCATAGTCTTTTAATCCATCATCTAAACTGGCTCTCCACTGCAGCCCTATAGGAAAGAGGATATTATTACTCCCATTTTACAGGTGAGAAAATAGAGGTTTGGATAGATCGAATTGTTTCCCTTACTCCAGTCTATTTTTTTTTTAATTTATTTCACAGTGGGAGAGAGATCACAAGGAGGCAGAGAGGCAGGCAGAGAGAGAGAGGGGGAAGCAGGCTCCCTGCTGAGCAGAGAGCCCGATGCAGGCCTCGATCCCAGGACCCTGAGATCATGACCGAGCCAAAAGCAGAGGCTTTAACCCACTGAGCCACCCAGGCGCCCACTTACTCCAGTCTATTAAAACCATTTTAGGATTCTGATTTCAATCAGACTAGTCTATATTCTGTCTTTATATGTATTTGTATCTTCTTCTCTACCACAAATGTCAGCTTTTCACCAGCACTCACAGATGTGATCTGGGCACCATAAATATCCCCTTCAGATAGTTGTAAAAATGTGGAACAGGAGGGAGATTCAGTGCTGAATCTTTCCACTAGAGACCTCCATCCAAGATGCACTAACCAGCATTTTAGAGCCACGTCAGTGCAAACAACTATGAATCCATTAACATGGACACATTTTTCCTTTTGTCTGCAAGGATGTCATGGGACCCTTGGTCAATGCCATGCCAAAATCTGTATTCACTGTTCCTATTTCTCTCGTAAACCCATCAATTAAGGAAATGAGCACTGTCCAGATGGACTTGTTCTAATGAACCAGATGCTGTCTCCAGAAAACACCATGTCTCTCAGGGACCACCATGTCATTACATCACAGACCATCTTTTTAATACATTGCCCTAGGATTTTGTCTGATACTAACATCAGCCTTGCTGATCTACAGTTTTCAGAGACAAAATCAGTATGTTATGTGCTTCTTTTTCTTTTTCCGATACCTCCCTTGCTATCTCTGACTGCTCAAAGATCATGATAAGTAGTTAAGAAACCTCCTTTCTGTTTTCATCCTCATTTGCCTGAGACAGAGAAACCTGACTACCTCTGCTTGGTTACAAGTGATCCGCTTCATCTCTCTCATAAACTAATCTTGGGCTTCCACTGATCTCCTGCCTTTCTCCCTCTGAAAAACCTTCACTCCAGAGAGCACCAAACTCAGACCTTTCTGCTTTCTCTCTGAAAATCTACCTTTACCTCACTTGCCCCAGGCAGGGGGCAGATTGCTTCCTTGTTCTTCTTGCTAAAAGTAAAACTTAAAATCCCTCTTATAATATCCCTTCCTATTTTCCTAATATTGAGCTTTGTATCCTTTTCAAGTCCCAGATCATTCTGGGTGGTAGACTTCCTGACACCAGAAGCTCATAATTGAATGCTAAATGAAAGTTTAACCCTAAACTATGAATACAAGGCTAACAAGTCACACATCAATTCCAGCATCAAGAGGAAATGTGTTCTCTGTCCAATCTTTCTCCTTTTATGAGCAGGTGGACCACCTTTATGCTAAATTCAAAATACATTCCATATGAAAGCACACTTCTCAGAACTTTCTAGTATGCAAATATCCTCTTTCTTTATTTTACATCCAGAAAAACAGATACCCCAGACACTTACAGAAGCTAGGAAGTGGTTGGGGTCATAAGTCACCCCATGGATTCTGATTTTGAGTTGAGGGCTCTTTGTGGCCATCTTAGCTGATTTTCAGATAAGTTATGGAAGACAATGGTCTCTAGTCCTGTTCAAGGTCTGACTGGAAAAATCACCACCATGTCTTTCTAACTGACACAATGGAAAAGAATTACAGTCAGAGGGCACCTGGGTGTCTCAGTGGGTTAAAGCCTCCACCTTCGGCTCAGGTCATGATCTCAGGGTCCTGGGATCGAGCCCTGCATCGGGCTCCCTGCTCAGCAGGGAGCCTGCTTCCTCTTCTCTCTCTGCCTACTTGTGATCTTGCTCTGTGTCAAATAAATAAAATCTTAAAAAAAAAAAAAGAATTACAGTCAGAGCTAACAATAATGATCTTATTCTTTCAGGAGCCTGCAGCAACAAGAAATTCTATAGGCCACTGTGGTGTGTCAAAGACTCAGGAAAAGCCTCCTCAGTTTACTGGGAAGTGTTTTGTTCCAGAAAATGATATTACAATTAGTAATATTTCTGAATCCCTCTTATCACTAACCAAGCCCAGGTGCTTTCGAATCATGAGTCACTTCAGGCTCACTATTGTAGGCCAAATAGTTGAAAGGTCTTCAATCATGAAGAGGTCACACAAGAACTTTGGATAGTAGATAGAAGGCCTGCTTATCTCAGTAGATTGTGGCATCTGCTCTCCAAATATAAGGTTGACCAATTGCACACCATGACTAACAAGGTCCCTTCCACATCTCACACAGTTTCAGGCCACACACTCTCAGGGCTATGGTTGCCCACAGAACTTCCTCTCCCCATCTCTCTGCCGTCCACACCCCACCCCCGCCCCCAAACTATAGAGCCCTGTAGGACTTTGCATGTAGCATGCAATCTCCCTTTCCCATTCTGCTTTGTCAAGGCATTATGTGGTCACCCAGAGGAGAAGTAGGCTTCATTCATATGCCCACCTGGACATGAAAATTCTGTCTGCTGTCTGTGGGGCCAGTGATAGGACCATGACCCTACCCAGACATTCTGATCTTTAGTTAAGGGATCAGACATTTTATTAAAGTGCGTATACATGCAGCAGAGTACACATATCCAAGTATTCTGCTCAACTATTTTTCAACTGATCTTCACCTGAGCAAGCAACGGAAGCTTCCAGGTGTTCAGAAACTCCCTTCCTGCCCTCTTCCAAATCTCCCCACTCTCCTTAACAAGAATCAGCAGCACCTTGACTTCTCCCAGCATAGATCACCTAATGTTCTTAAATTTTTTAAAAAGATTTTATTTATTCATTTGAGAGAGAGAGATTGCAAGTAGGCAGAGAGGCTGGCAGAGAGAGAGGAGAGAGGAGGAAGCAGGCTCCCCGCTGAGCAGAGAGCCCGATGTGGGCCTTGATCCCAGGACCCTGGGATCATGACCTGAGCCGAAGGCAGAGGCTTTAACCCACTGAGCCACCCAGGCGCCCTAATGCTCTTGAACTTTACATAAATGGACTCATATAGCCGGCACACTTTGGGATCTCAATTCTTTTTTCAGCAGAGTGACTGTGAGATTCACTCGTGCTGTTGCGTGAAGCCATAAATTATTGATTTTCATGGTGGATCATATTCCATTTGATGACTATTCCTGATTTCTTTGTCCTCTCTCTTCCTGGTGTACATTTCTGGTCTGGGGCTGTTACAGATGGCCCTGCTGTGTAGGCTCCAGGCTCTTGGTGATCCTGTGTACCCATCCATGTTGGGTAAACAGCTAGGAATCAAATCGCAAAGCCATGGGGTATGCTTGTGTCCTGCTTTAGTGAATCCTGTTTGCTTGTTTTCATTTCCTCCTCTTTCTTCCTCTCTTCCTCCTTTTTTTCTTTCTCAGGCATATTTTTACCAAGACAAACCCGCTGTGTCCTGACCTTAGATCCCTGTGTTTACAGATAGAGAGGATCAACCTTCCCTGGCTTGATTGCCAAAAACTCAGCAGCCTGAAGCCATTTCCTAGGTTTTTCTGGGAGTTCTCGAAGAGGCATTTGCTCCACGGTGCCTCATTTTCCATCTTGGAACTCCCAGGAGAAGGCAGGTCTGGAGCCGGATGTCCTCAGTGCCCGCCCCTCTGGCCTGGAGGGGAAGGGGCGTGCCGTCTTGCTCCTCGGCGCAAGAACTGGACGGTCACTGCCCTTGGTGGCCCCCAGTGGAGCAGAGTCTGGGAGTCTTTTCACAAATGGTTTTACTAAGCGCTCAGGGATACGGGCGGGGCAATGCCGCGCAGACCGCAACTCACGTTATTCCTGCTAGGTGTGGCATCTCTCTGGGAGCCCGGCCAGCCCATGCTTGCCCTCAGAGCCCCCCAGAATTGCCTCCCTGCCTGCCTCCACTGCCCCAGCCCCTGAGGGCCTGGAAAGCTGGCTCCTTCCACTAAAACACAGCTACATTCTTCTTGCGGTTGGTCTTGCACATGTTTGTGCCCGCTTAAGGGTCGCTCTTGCTAATTGTGATCTGGGCAGAGGAAAGTTCTGCTAAAAGATCCATATACATATATGGATCGGGCTTCAGAGACCCCTGAGCCTGAACCTGAACGCACCGTCCACCCCTTTGCTGCTGGGTGGCCTTGAGCACGCCACTCAACTCCTAGTTTCTCTCTTTCCTCATCTATAAATTTAGGTTAATAATCATTGCCACCTCTCGGCATACATTTGAAGATCATTTGAGATCATACAAGTAAAGCACTTCTGACCCAGGCTGGCGGACAGTCAGCGCGGAGATGGTGGCTAACGTGGCCTCGGTAACAGAAAGCTAACTTCCCCAAAGCATCTGCGCTCGGGTCGCGATCATTTCAGTGCCCACTGTCCATGCTCCGCAGGTGTGTACTGACTTCCTGTTTGTACTGTGGGGCATTCTTAGGAAAAAGGGGAGTGGGGGAGTCTGATCCAGAAGTGAATTCAACTCAGGAAGAACTGGTTTATATTTGTTAAATGGCAAATTTTCTTCAGCTTCACAAAATGTTGGAGTGCAATCCCAGGCTGGGGACACCTCATTACATACAAGTGTGTGAGAGGAGACAGAGAGATGGAGACAGAGACAGAGAAAGGGAGAGACAGATGTTGTTAGAACAGCCTAATGACTGCAGAGGGGTCAGATGAAAGGAGCCTGGTCCGAAGAGACAGCTGGGTAAAGATTAGGCTGGAGAAACAACAAAGGATCTGGAGGGTCTGGTTTAGAATTTGAGCCACACTCCTACTGGCTCTGTGTTCTTGAACTTTGCCTTCTTCTGTCTGTAGAATGAAGGCAATCTTATCTTCTTGGGAGAATCGCTTTGCAGCTTAGAGTTAATGTATATAAATTGCCTAGCCAGGAAATATAAAGACCTTATAAACAACACGTATTATCATTTGGAATTACACCCCCACACAGTCACACACACACACACACACACACACACAGCGTCCCCCTAATGAGAATGGAAAAAAGCTCTGTCCATAATCACCCCATGATGCTTCTAGCAGAACACAAACAGTACTTTCAATGGGACACAGGTAAGACCAAGCACAGTGTTTCTCTAGAGGGCTCTACCACAGCCACAGAAATGATTGCTGATCTCTGAATGCTGGCTGCTTTTTGACAAAGGACACCCCATCCACTGTGTGCCCCCTGACTCCTGGACCAAGATGACTGAGATTACTGAAATGACTCCCTTCTTGACAACCTTCGGTGGAAACATCCCACTCTTTCTGGCCCCCTCCTCGGAAGTACCCAGCTCCCTCTGACAGAGATGCTCTGTGAGTCCTTTGCAGTGTGTTCTCTCCTGCAGTAACAAGCAAAATAAACCTTCCCCTTCCTCCTTTCTGTAAGTGTGTTCTTGGTTGTCTCTAGGTGGTGAGGTTTGGCACTAAAGAGTTAATGTCTTTCGACAGATGGATAGATTGATACATAGACAAGTGTAGATGGAAACACAGATAGGTATAGATATCCATATTGAGAAAGAGAGAGAGACTTTTAGAAAGAGATACTTTTAAATCACTCTGATTTTCCAGTTTGGTGACCCTCCTTGGGGTCTCACACCTGTCCATGACTCATGCCAATGGACTTGAACAATAATAACACAATCAGAGAGCATTTACTACATGCCAGATATTAACTCACATGACTGTCACAAGGAGCCCATGAAATACAGTGATGCCATCCCCATCTTACAGCTGGGGAGAGTGAGTCACTGAAGGATCAAGTGTCCCGCCCAGCCCACCCAGCTGACGGATGGGAGTGCTCCCTCTCAACCACACACTCCTTCCTGACCATGTGTTGAAAGAGCACATGTTCCCAAGGCAGGAGAGCACGAATCCTGAGGGCAGACCATCCTCAGCTCCTCCTGGGGGCTCAGAATTCAAACTTAAAGGGTTTCCATTAGCTCTNTTTTTTTTTTTAATTTAATTTTATTTTTTCAGTGATCCAAGATTCATTGTTTATGCACCACACCCAGTGCTCCATGCAATACATGCCCTCCCTAATACCCACCACCAGACTCACCCATCCCCCCATCCCCTCCCCTCCATAACCTTCAGTTTGTTTCTCAGAGTCCACAGTCTCTCATGGTTCTCTCCTCCTCCAATTTACCCCAATTCACTTTTCCTTTCCCTCCCCTAAAGTCCTCCATTTTATTCCTTATGTTCCACAAGTAAGTGAAACCATACAATAATTGACTTTCTCTGCTTGACTTATTTCACTCAGCATAATCTCCTCCAGTCCTGTCTAAGTTGATACAAAAGTTGGGTTTCCATCCTTTCTGATGGCTGCATAATATTCCTTTGTTTATATGAACCATATCTTCTTTATCTATTCATCTGTTGAAGGGCATCTTGGCTCTTTCCACAGTTTGGTGATTATGGACATTGCTGCTATGAACACTGGGGTCCACTAGTTCTTACTCAGCCCAGCAAATGGATGGTTTCATATAGTGATATAATTTCCATTTGCCTGTGTGTTAAAAAAAAATTCCTGCTGCAGGATCTCTGAAGGAATGTTGACTCTATATTCCTTCATTCCTTCATCTTCTCTTTCTCTTTTCCTCTCCCTTCCCACGTCTTTCCTTTTCCTTCCATTTTCTTTCTGGAGGTGGTATAAGGGATTTTGAGGATTTTTTTTCTTTTCCCCTGCGATAACAGCCACCCTGGTAAAGCCCTTGATACGAGTTCGGTGTACTGCATGCTTTGCAGGGATTACGTCATGTGATCCTTGAAGCAGCCCCTTCAGAGGCAAACACTAAGATCGCTCTCACTTTACAAATGAGAAGAGGGACACTGAGGTCCAGTTCCTTGTCCAGGATGGCAGGAAGCAAGTGCAATCATGGACAGAATGGAACTCAGGACCTCAGAGCCCTCACTGGCCAACGCCATCCTTGACTCAAAAACCCGTGCCGCAGAAGACCGATCAGCATAACATCAAGATGTTATATTAAATAAGAAATTAAATGAGAATCAAATAAGAAACTCCTTAAATTAAATAAGAAACTCCTTAAAGTGGAAGAAGAATCCAAGTGAAAGGGGTGGAGACCCAGTGAGTGGGCTTTGGGGCCATTTCACAGGGGCTGAGGGACATGGATTTTGGCAGAGCTGCAGGTGTGAAATGAACCTATCCATGAGGGTTGAGCACAGGATAGACACGCTTGAGGTGGTCACCTGCCCACATGGGCTACACCCCTGGTTGTGGAGCAGGGGCTCGGGAGAAAGCTTGACAGGTGTTCCAACCCAAGCTGAAGACTAGAGTCCAGAACTGCATCCTCAAAAGTCAAATGGGAGGAGTTTGGGCTGAAGTCAGGGCTAGAACTGGGACCTATGCTGCGGGGTCAAAAGTATGGGCATGTTTCAGGACTGGCTGGAGCCCCAGATCTTTTGTCTGGTTGGTAGGCTTTTAAGCTGAGCATGTCCCGGTTCTGCCACCGAGCAGCCCAGTGCCCTGACTTAGGCAAGGTTCCTGGAGTTACCTATCTGTAAAATGGGGACAAAACTTACTACCTTAGAGGGTTTCAGTGAGGTGAAAAGAGAGGATATCTGCATGTGAAGTTCCTAACATAGCAAACATATCGTTTAATGTTTAGACTTACTTTGTTTCTATCCTATCGGTGTTATGTTAGGGTTAGTCTGCATTCTCCGTGTGGAAATTGAGAGAGTTAGCTCACAACAGTATTAAGTGATAGGAAAAAGCCAGCCAGGACTTAAACCTTTGAAATTACAAGTCCACCTTCACTGCATTCATTACTCATCAAATGATCTTAACATTTGCCAGTATACCTGGCAGATGGGGAATTTTACGTCACTCAAGAGTTGAAAGCAAAAATGCATAACAATATTAAATCATTTTAAAAATTATACTTGGAGTGTATTTTTAGTTGTAATTATAGTGCATTTTTTTCTCAGTATATTTAATAGGAGTGTTTAATTTTGTTAGATAACAATCACCAGGCAGGTGCTTCTCAGAATTTAGAAGTCAGTGCTTGGCCAAGACTGTATTAGCAGAAGGAAGCAAAGGAAAGTAGAATAATTCTTAAGAAATCAAGTGATTAACTTTCTTTTAGGTGTCATCATACTTTGGCAGGTTTTTTTTTTAATGGAGCATAAATGATGGGGATAAGTGCCAATTAAACACGCTCCTAAGTCAAAACAAGAATAGTTTGGATCCTGAGGGTTGTTCACTAGTCGCATGATCTTGGATAATTTTCTTAACTTCTCTGAGCCCCAGCGTCCTCCCCTATTAGATAAAGAAATACAGCAAGATTTTTCTGAAGATGTAATGTCTCTGAGGTCCATTTTTATGGTCATAATAGATGCATAATTAATAGTAGTTTTATTTTTATTTTAAAGACATAAAATACATTTAAGGGCTACCAGCTATTATTAGATAAACTATTATTCTTATACTTAAAAAAGGAATGACAGGGCTAAGAGGACTCGTTAGATTTTAAATCAATTTTCCAGCTCTTTGGCAAGATTATACCAAAAATTCCTCAGAAAAATGAGTCATTTTCTGTATTATTCTAAGAGGTTCCAGTGAATGAAATAAAGAACTTTATCACATTATATATCTCTAAACACTTTATAATTTTTAAAAGTCAAGGTTTTATTTTTAAGATTTTATTAATTTATTTGACAGAGAGAGACACAGCGAGAGAGGGAACACCAGCAGGGGGAGTGGGAGAGGGAGAAGCAGGCTTTCCTGCAGAGTCGGGAAGCCGATGTGGGGCTCGATCCCAGGACCCTGGGATCACGACCTGAGCTAAAAGCAGATGCTTTACGACTGAGCCACCCAGGCGCCCAAAAGTCAAGTTTTTTAATGAACCCATTCTTCATTTGATATTGTAACACATAGTATCTCGTATTAATAATGTCCTTTTTATCTAGAAATCATCATCATGGTTCATATGAGTGTAGCATCTTAGAATTTTCCAAATGTCTTCACATATGACATTTCATTTGACCTTTATATTGTCCCTAAAGAGGTAGGTATTTCTAGAGCCATATCTGAATAAAAGAACTAAAATTGAGACTTGTCCTGGACCCAGATAGCTTCTTTATAGAGAGGTGGAGCTTAGGCATGACCCCACAGGACTTGGCAACAAAACAAAACAAACCGCCACCACCATCAAAGATCCTGAAGTGAACCTGGAAATGAAGACCAAAAAAAAAAAAAAAATCCTACTATAAGATCAGGACCACCTTTTTTTCTTTTTCTTTTTTATTATTATGCTCAATTAGCCAGCATATAGTACACCATTAGTTTTGATGTAGTGTTCAGCAATTCCTTAGTTGCATATAACACCCAGTGCTCATCATTATATGTGCCCTCCTTAATACCCATCACCTGGTTACCCCATTTCCCCACCCCCTCCCTTCTGTAACCCTCAGAAGTCAAGAGTCTCTCATGGTTTGTCTCCCTTTCTGATTTCTTCCCATTCAGTTTTCCCTCCCTTCCCCTGTAGTCTCTCCTTACATTCCACATATGAGTGAAACCATATGGTAATTGTCTTTCTCTGCTTGACTTACTTCACTTAGCATAATCCCCTCCAGTTCCATCCATGTCGATGCAAATAGTAGGTATTCATCCTTTCTGATGGCTGAGTAATATTCCATACTATAAATGAACCACATCTTCTTTATCTATTCATCTGTTGAAGGAAATCTTGGCTCATTCCACAGTTTGGCTATTGTGGACATTGCTGCTCTGAACATTGGGAGTGCATGTGCCCTTTCTTTTCACTACACCTGTATCTTTGGGATAAATACCTAGTGGTGCGACCACTGGTCTTAGGGTAACTCTACATTTAACATCTTGAGGAACCTCCATACTGTTTTCCAGAGTGGCTGCACCAGCTTGCATTCCCACCAACAGTGTAAGAAGATTCCCCTTTCTCCACAACCTTGCCACACATGTTGTTTCCTGACTTGTTAATTTTTGCCATTCTAACTGGTGTAAGATGGTATCTCAATTTGGTTTTGATTTGTATTTCCCTGATAACTAGTGATGTTGGACATTTTTTCATGTGTCTGTTAGTTATTTGTATGTCTTCTTTGGAGAAGTGTCTGGTCTGTTCATGTATTCTGCCCATTTGTTGACTGGATTATTTGTTTTTTGGGTGTTGAGCTTGAGAAGTTCTTTATAGATCTTGGATATTAGCCATTTATCTCAGGACCAGCTTTTATTCAAGGGGCTACAAAAGGCAATGTTAAGAGTTTTGAGTTTTAAGAACACTTGCAAAATGTTTAGAATTACTAACAGTATGCAAAGGAGCACTGAAGAGTTTTTAAAAGTTGATGCGATGAGATTATTAGCAATGGAAGGATTCTGTTTCCCTTTTACAGTCATCATTCACTGCCTGCTGGAATACTTGGCGGTTTCCTGCAAAGCTCGAGTAAATGTGTAAGATTTGCCCAGACACCAGCAGAGGGCAGTATCTGCTAACAAAACGGAGGCCATGGCGGGCAGCACAGGAACCCCACTGCTCTGCTCTCCTAGAGTCCAAGGGTGTCATTTGGTATTTCAGTGTTTGCAACAACAGTAACAAAAAAGTCAATGCAAGTGAAGGCAGGAAGGAAATATTAAAAACAAAACAAGACAAAACCTCAACATAACAGTGTAGGAAGAAAATTTTTCAGAAATACTTGTGTCAGGCTTTGGGCTAAACGTTACAATGAGCAAGACAAAATCTCTGCATTGGAGGACAGGAGGTAAGAAACCAAGCTCCACTCCAAGAAGCTACATTCCTTGTGGTCTGTTTACTTCTTAGTAAAATAAATGCTTGGGATCAGACGGCCATGCAAGGACCCATTTGCTGCCCCAGTCCTCCAGCTCTTGATGGTAGCAGCCCAGGGAAAGTTTAAGTACCCAGGATGAAAGAGAATGTCCAAACTGCCAGTGTGTTCTATGCTTACCTAATACAGGTACATACATCTGAGCAATGCATTTCTATTGTATAAAGAAAAATTTTCAGGCACCCGGGTGGCTCAGTGGGTTAAAGCCTCTGCCTTCGGCTCAGGTCATGATCTCAGGGTCCTGGGATTGAGCCCCCGCATCGGGCTCCCTGCTCAGCGGGGAGCCTGGTTCTTCCTCTCTCTGCCTGCCTCTCTGCCTACTTGTGATCTCTCTCTCTCAGTCAAATAAATAAATAAAAATCTTAAAAAAAAAGAAAGAAAGAAAAATGTTACACCAACCAAAAATGTTACACTNTCTCTGCCTACTTGTGATCTCTCTCTCTCAGTCAAATAAATAAATAAAAATCTTAAAAAAAAGAAAGAAAGAAAAATGTTACACCAACCAAAAATGTTACACCAATTTTTATTGTTAATTGGAGTATTTTCTACCCCTATACCTTCAATACACGCCTCAGTTCACTTCCCCAGGATTTATTGAGAACCCTCTATGCGTAGTAGAAGAATATGGCAGAGCCTGGAGCAGGCAAGAAGGGCAAAGTGGGGGGAGGGGGGCGAGTGGGATTGAAATATCCAAACGTGGAGACAAAACTTCTGCAGGTGGTGTTCTAAGAAGAATGCGTAAATTGCCCGGATGAGGAAGATACTGCTTCTGGCCTGGGGAGTTGAACGGAGAGTGTTTGAGGTGGGGCTTTCGGGGGTTTGATGGTGGCAGAGAGTGGGATGGAGAGAGTGTGTGGGGTGTGACGGGTGTGAGGGGGATTTTCGGTAGAGGAAGCATGAGGGCAGTGGTGTGGTATGTGGCACTCCATTTCCGAAGAGGGTGCTCAAGGCATGAGGAGGCGATGGGATGGAGAAGGGGAAGTGTGCAGAAGAAAGGGCTGGAAAGGACAGCCGTTGGGAGAGGGAGGAGGGGAGCAGAGCCTGGAGGGTCTTGAATGCCACGCTGAAGAGTTTGGACTATTTGGGCTTAGTTTTTAGTCAAAAGACCTGGACTGTATTCTGGAAACCAAGGGAAGGTGGTAAACATTACAGAGTACCTATGTTCAGGTTTTATGGGTGTGCCTACGTATTTTTTAAAGACTTCACTTTTTTAGATCAATTTTAGTTCACAGCAAAATTGACGAGAAGGAACAGATTCCCTTCCACCTCCTCCCCCCACACGCTCATGGCCTCCCACACTAGCTATATCCGCCCCCCGCCACTGAGTGCTACATTTGTTCCAGCTGATGAACCCACATTGGCCCATCACTGTCACCTGAAGTCCGTAGTTTACCTTAGGGGCGACATTCCGAAGTCTTGGACAACTGTATAATGACATGTACACATCACTACAGTCATCGTCAGTGCCCTAAAAATCCTCTGTGCTCTGCCTATTCATCCCTCCCTTCTCCCACCCACACCCCCTCCTCCCAGCATCCACTGACCTTTCTACTGTCTCCACAGTTTCACCTTTTCCAGAAGCTCATAGAGTTGAGAGCACACAGTATGTAGACTTTTCATGTTGGCTTCTTTCACTTAGTAATGTGCATTTCAGGGGCCTCCATGTCTTTTCATGTCTTGAGAGCTCATTTTGTTTTAGTGCTGAACAACATTCCACTGTGTGGGTCTGCATGTATCAAAGTTTCTTTACCTGCGCACCTTCTGAGGCACATCTTGGTTGCTTCCAAGTTGTGGCAATTACGAATAAAGATGCTATAAACATCCGCGTGCAGGTTTCTGCGGCGTGTGTGTGTGTGTGTGCGTGTGTGTAAGGCTGACGCTATGACTAGCTTCCGTGAGCTCATGGCCACCACGTCTCTGATAAAGAGTCTGAGAGCAGTGATACCAAATGTCCAAACCATGAAAGGCCCAGACAGCTGATCAGAATATCAGCATTACAAGAACTAGGCAAGTAGGCAGACAAGAGGCAGATCTCTTCGGAGAAGGATCTTCACGAGGAGACGGTGGTCCCTGTGAGACAGTCAGCCCCAAGCAGCGGCAGCCACCCAATGTGGTCCCGTTCCTTCTGCCGCCTTACAGACTCTGTGGAAATGAGTTTCTTCCACTGGCCTGTGTGTGTTCCATTCTAACCTGCTGGGATCGCATCCTGTATGCATATTCGTTTCAGAAATATTCGATTATGATGAATGAAAAAGTGCTTTCCCCTAAAAATAAACTTCTTTATATTTTTCACATGACAGATTGGGAAGATTATTTGGTTGGGGACTCAGATAAAGCTGTCAGGAAAACACGAGGAGATAAAAATTTTGTCTGCTCCCGTGTGGGGCTGAAACACTATAGCTGGAGGGTCATCTGGGAATTGGAACACAGCCTTGGTTATATGTAATACGGGAAAATGCATTTTCAAAAAGCTTCGTTTGTTCTTCTCCCTCAGCCTTTGAATCTGTTGCTAGTCCAGTGGATCTTCATGATTTGGGTAACAGACTCTTCAAAAAGCCAACCAAAGCTAGGAACCCTAGTCACAGAAAACCACATGCATCTAACAAGTTACGTTTCATTTTAGAGGGATTTATCAACACTGAAACGCGGACTCCAGTTCAGGGTCCTTGCTTCAGACTTTTAGAAATAACAAACCATTGGTTTTCTCCCCCTAAAATGTCACTTTCCCTTACATTTCTGTATCTAGGGGAATGGTCATTTCCCAATCAGGTGACGACTTTGAAGCCAAAATGTGTTTTTATTTAGCTTTCAGGGGAAATCCCATAGCCTGTGATCCTGTATAAACATGTGGCTTTTCTGACTAATCCAAGAGGCTGCCAGGAGAGGAGATTTTTGAAAGGCCTATTGCTTCCTAGAAACAAAAATGGGGTTATCTTTTAGTAAAGAAAATGTGCAGTCAAATTCCATTTTTGTCTTTTATTTTCTGATGTTTTTAGGGCTCTGGCGAGAGAGGACCCGGACTACTTCAGACTCAAGTGGCTTTAATGAAGTAACTGCTTTATTTAAGTTTTATTTTATTTCTTTTTTCCTGTCTTTATTTTTTTTTTTTTAAGTAGGCACCGTGCCCAACATGGGGCTTGAACTCACGACGCTAAGACCCAGATTCGTATACTCTACCACCGGAGCCAGTGAGGTGCCCCACTTTATTGGTTTGAAACAAGAAGTCCATTCCCCTGTGCTCCTAAGGCACGATGGCAAGTTTTGCCCATGTCTCGGCTTGTCTTGTCAGGTTGCTCGGCAGGGGTCTCCCCTTGACCGCTAGCAAGTAGTAGGGCTCCCATTTCGTGCCGCACACGAGTGCCAGGCGCTCTGCTCGGAGCATCCCCTAGAGAAACCCCTTTCATCTTCCAACAAGCCAAAGAATACAGAAAGGTTCTTCTGCCTATTTCAGAAATAAGGAACCGAGGTACGGGATGATGAGCTGCTTGTCCCAGAGCTCACGGTGATAATGCCAGGATTTATATTCACGTGGCCTCATTTCAGAGCTGGGACACTTGACCTCTAGGCGATACTGCGTCTTATGTATAGCCATTATATTTAAAAGTAATGGCTTCAGATAGCGATGGGACAAATCTCCTTATGTCTTCCCATCTTGGGGGGATCTGCATCTCTGGCCTGGGCATTTCCCCAGCTCCCCTGGCCCTTCAAGGATTACTCTCTCTCCCTCCCTCTCCCTTTTCCTCCCATCGGCCCTCCCACACCCCTATTTCCTCCCCTTCTCTCTCTTTTTCCGTGCTGTGTATCACGGAGCCATCATTTAAACGCAACTCAGCTGTACATTTATCCAATTCAGTCTAACCTCTACGTTCCTGGAAAGCAACAAGCCCCAAATCTGCTACACACAGCCTTCCCATTGGAGGTACAGTAGCCTCTCAAGTTTGCTTTCACCATGAAAAGAAGTCAGAGATTTCACTGCCTCTTTCTTTTTTCCACCGCTGATAGAAGGTAGATATTTAGAGTTTGCAAACATGAATAGAAAAACCTTCCATAGGGTTTTTTTATTTTTTTTGCCTTCTAAAGGTTTGTTTTTTGGTTTTTGTTGTTGTTGTTGTTGTTGATTTGTTTTGTTTTCTAGCTGTGTGTATTCTGTGTTTCCAATTCCACCTCTTGACCAGTTTTTCTAAATAGTTTTTTTTTTTTTTTTTTAGTTTATACTTCTGAAGTTCTGTTTCTTCTTCTCCTTTAGGACTAAAATGCTCACTTAAACTAAAACTTCCTCATATTTAAAATCCTTTTGAGGGATGTTTGGGTGGCTCAGTTGATTGGGCTTCTGCCTTTGGTTCAGGTCATGATCTCAGGGTCCTGGGATCGAGCCCCACCTCGGGCTCTTTGCTCAGCAGGGAGTCTACTTCTCCCTCTCACTCTCCCTCTGTGCTCTATCTCTCAAATAAATAAAAACAATCTTAAAAAAAATAAAATTCTCTTGAATTTTAAGGCCTTGACCTTACAGCGCTAACTAGGTCATTCTTAAAACCTACACCCTATACAGTAGTCTAACTGAATTCAGGGTTTTGATTGGTTCACTGCTTTACCAATTAAGCGACACCACTAGAACTGGAAGAAATCAAAATCTCAGGCCCTTCATCACATCTAAACCCATAGTAGTACCTGGACCAAGGCCACATCCTTTCCCTGGCAAATGACTTACTGGCACTTTCCATCATGGTTTCGCCTATAAAGTATAACTGATGGTTAAGAAAGGGGAGCAAATAGCTAAAATGTGGATAGATTCTCTCCTTAACAATAATGTTATGTCCTTAGTCAATTTTCAAGGTGGAAAAGGTGTTATTTTCTAAATACCAGTATTCTAGATCAATTTGAAAAACATCTCCAAATTTAATAATTATTTAATGTACTTTTTTTTCCATTTTTCTTCATGCAGCATGTATATTGAGGTCACAGTATGTGAACAGATGGAATATATAGCCAGGGCCAACTAATTAACATTAAGGACAGGGGACCCATTGTCTTCTATAACTCCTATCCATCTACCTTCATTTCTGTCACCATGGCTCCTAGTGGTTCAATTATTGAGCGCTGTGAATAAATAGTCAAACAAAATCCACTTCATGTAATGCTGCTGCTTAGTGTTCAAGAACCTGGGCTTGAATATTTTCCAAATCACTGAAACCTTTTCCATGATTTCCCTTGTTAAACTTCCCCTGATAGGGTAGGTGACACTGCAGGGATTTCTGTGCAAATTGTTTAGCTTACAGATGAGTAGAGTGAGAATTGGCATATTTAAAATTGCATTATAGACTTTCTTGTGGTTTCTAGTTGTGAGGGTCAACTGTAGAATGCCTCAGAGGTTTGTGCCAACAGAGCATTCAGAAAGTATGTCGTTTTCATAAGCTTATAGTATATGTAACGTGCTGGGGGTTTCAAAAGAGCAGGCATTCTTCCCAGAGGCAGGGTAGCTCCTGTTTCTCGGAGCAGTCGCTTCCTGATTGATAGAATCAGGCAGAACAAAACCAGAAGGTTCTGAGCTGCATATGAAAGTTCTCAAATGTGACCTGGGAATTTCTCCTTGAGTTTGTCAAGCAGCCTGTGGTGGGAGAGCACTGAAAGCAGACCCACTTAAATGATCAAGTGATCCAGCAATCTCATTGCTGGGTATGTTTCTAGAAGGATGCAAAGCAGGACCTCAGAGAGATATTTTTACACCCATATACCTAGTAGCATTAGTCACAAGCCAAAAAGTGGAAGTAATCCAAGTGTCCATCAGTGGATGATTGGATGAACAAAATGCAGTCGGTACATTCGGTGAAATAGTATTCATCCCCCCAAAAGAAAGAAATCCTGTCACATGCTGCAATATGGATGAACCCCAAGGACATTAAGCCAAGTGGCATAAGCCAGTCACAAAAGATAAATACTGTGTGATTTTACTTATGAGAGTTGTCTAAAGCAGTCAGACTTACAGAAAGAGAAAGTAGAATGGTGGCTGCCAAGAACTTGGGGTAGAGGAAATGGGGAGCAGTTTCGTGGGTATGAGTTTCAGTTTTGCAAAATGAAAAAGTGGTAGAGATCTGTTGCACAACAATGTAAATATACTTAACACCACTGAACTATACACTTAAAAATAATTAAGATGGTAAATTTAGTTCCATGTTTTTTTACCATATTAAAAAAAATGGATGCTATTGTGCCTTCACCTTGAACTGATGGATTTTAATGAACTCAGGTGCTGGTATAAAGAGGACACCAGTGAAGTAGTTGATTAGAGAAAGCTGTTCTGCAGGTAAAAACACTTACATTAGAGTTAACCCATGTGTACAATGACTTCAGAACCTACTACACCCAAGAGCACTCCTGGGCCGCCCAATTGCCTTGAGAGCTACCGTGAATGACTTGGAAACTTCTAGAGAGTCTCTGAGTTCAGGTGTGGAAAAAGGCAAAAAGCTATGTAAGTGAAGAAACGAACCAACAAACATGCTTGACCTCGGGGAGGCATTTCTAGAAGGTATTCTCTCAGAATGGACTACCTAGGAGGAGTCTCCCCACATGTCCAAAAACTGACAGAACTCTGTACCTGGAAAGAACAAGAGATGAATTCACTCATGCTATACAAGAAGAAAGTGAAGATAAGGAAGGTGAGGGACTTACTCACGATCCTCCAGAGAAAAGATTGGAAAACTCAGTTTAGAACTCCTAGGCTTGGTGGTAATTTTAGACAAGTTCTGTTCTTGAATGCAGTGTGACGGGGAAGGGCCAATATTAACACACACGCACTCGCACACTCACATGCCTCACCCCAAGTAGGAGCTGTTCGGGTTGAAATGAAAGCAGGGGCAGCAGGGTGGTGGCGGCATCATTTCCCTTCTCCACCCCTCACACCTGCCCCTGAGCCCCCCGGGGCACACCTGCGGGTGCTCATGGTTCCGTGGGGGTACAGTTTGAAGACCCCCAGCACCATATCATCCTTTTCACTTTATGCTTCCACTATAGCTTTTATAGACTACTTTGTAATTTCTGTTCACATATCTCTAGGAAGAAAGCTCATAATACTAATAGCTCCCATATATTGAGTACTTATTATGTACTGGCTTGCTTGCTAAGTGCTTTATGGCCATTACTTAATTTAATCCACCCCCTGAAAGTTATTGTTTTGTCCTGTTTTGCAGGGCAAAGAAAATAAAGTCTGCATAATTTAAAAAGCCTGCTTAGGCCAACAGCTGAAAGGTGGCAGAGCCAGATTCAAATTCAGCTGTGACCGAAGGCCCGTGTTTATAACGAAGCAGCAACACAGATTGCGATCGAATCATTTCTCGATGCATATCACTCAGCACAAAGCTGCCACATACTAGGCATTTCACAAAAATGCATTGCTTGAGATTCCTCTGGTTTATGGACACGTTTTAAAAGTACAGACTTCTCTGGGGGGATTAATGACTATCGATTATTCCCATGTAATTGTAAATTCATTTAATCTGATTGCGTTACTCTTGGCTCTTGAGTAGAGCCAAGAGGAATCTAGTGCAGTGACTAAGACTATTAATTGGAGTCATTCTCGTGGGTTTTTAGGATCTGCGTAATTCTGGGCAGGCTGTTTAATTTCTCTGTGTCTCAGTTTCCTCATCTGTAAAATGGACACCGTAGTATAATTTACCTCATAGAATTAGTGTGTGGAGCAGATGAATTTGTGCATATAAAGTGGTTAGAATAGGGTGGGGTACATAGAAAGCATTAAAGAAATATTAATTATTATTGTAATCTTCAGTGAAGTTAGTTTGACTGTCATTGTTGTCTTTTGGAACAGAGGGTAATAAGTAATTGTAAAGCCTGGTTTGGGCTGCTGGCGTGGGAGTAGGGCAGACATATTGGAAGTCTCTGGGCATCTGTTGCAGGGCTTCTTCCGTGGCTTAAAAGTGATAAATAAGCCAAGGATATCAAAGATGGCACATTTCAAAAATCTGCTTCAGATCATCTCTAAACCTGGTCCAGGGAAAAAAACTGTGTTTCTTTCTACTCTCCTCTATATCTCTTGGCCTCTGCTCTGGACTCACGATTCAGCTGTTAACCTGAAAATAAAGAGCCACAATAAGAAACAACCGTGCATTTATCTGGGATCACAGAATTGCAACTCATGGATCACAGATTCCAGTTGAAACCCAAGGAGTGTCCCATTTGTAGGGTGAAAGCAAGGGGTTTTTACTAGGAAAAGGATGGGGGGCAGTTATACGAGTTGAAGGGGAAAAAAAGAAGAGTTTTCTGTGGGGGTTAACAGGCTAAGCTTGTCTGGGTTCTACTTTGACTGCTGATCCTACCTTCAGAAAGTCCACAACCATCAGTCTTAATACAAAGATGTCCATTCTCCAGCTGGCTTCTCAGGCAATTGGTTTAAAAAAAATATGCCATTTTACTCAGTTTAAAGGTTTTGACCTCATTCAGACAAAGATGGGTAAGGCAGGTTCTCTGTAGCGACTGTTCCAGCTCTATTTTAAAATGTCTCCATTCACGTGACTTCTTCACAGAACTATAGATCAGCTGCACTATCAGGAGATTGTTACATTGCTGACCTTTGTCATCAGGAATGCCCCTAGAGAAAACAGCCTCCTAATTGTTTTTCTTAAGCTCTTATGAAGTTTGCAATATGTCCTTTCAAGTTACTTGAGGTTACTTTTTTTTTTTTAAAGATTTTATTTATTTATTTGACAGAGAGAGAGAGATCACAAGTAGGCAGAGAGGCAGGCAGAGAGAGAGGAGGAAGCAGGCTCCCTGCCGAGCAGAGAGCCCGATGTGGGCCTCGATCCCAGGACCCTGAGATCATGACCTGAGCCGAAGGCAGAGGCTTTAAACCGCTGAGCCACCCAGGCGCCCTCAGGAGAATTTTCTGAGCTGGCATAAGACTTCAGCCATAACAAAAACAGGAAGATGTTACCTCCACTTGCAACCTAACTTTCAAGTGAACATTTAGGTGTCTGGTCAGCTTTTCCCACTAGCTATCAGGGGTTGGTCTCAGGAAAGGAAAGGCCCGAGCATACAAAGCAGACACGTCGTGGCCTGAAGAAGGAGCATGAGCTCTGCCTGTAGCAGGTGTGAAACCAAACTCTCATTTCCTTGAAGACTATGAGGTCAGATGAAGCAGCGACTTTGGTCAAGGAGTATGCTTTTGAGATAGTTTCTGGCTTACGCCTGGATGGATAATGTTGATAGGGGCAGAATCTGTTTACTTTTTCTCTACTTTGCCAGATTGTGTTATGACTGACTATCCTTTATAACCAAATTTGGGTTACTTATTTAATCTTTTTTTTAAAGATTATTTATCTATTTATGTAGAGTGTGCCTATGTGAGCGGGAGAAGGAGCAGAGGGAGAAGAAGAGAGAATCTCAAGAGATTCTGCACTGAGTGTGGAGCCCAATGCAGGGCTCGATCTCACAACCCTGAGATCATAACCTGAACTTAAATCAAAAGCCGGACGCTTGACTGACTGAGCTCCCCAGAGGGCCCTAATTATTTAATCTTAAATCAGCAAATCTGTTCTCAGATCATTAATTAAACATGAGGGTAAAATAAAAGACAAAGAGGCACATAATCTATAAAGTTATTTAAATTCTACGGCGATAAAACTCCTTTTACTGTTGGGGGAAAATCCCTCTTTTCTTAGAGTATCTCTTGGTCAGTTGCAGATTTGCCTTCAGCTGCCTCTCAGGCCTTCTGCCCTGTAGGAGAGGGAACTACATTTCCCAAGTGTCCCTGCCTTTCACTCCCAGGCCTGCTCGGCTAATGAGAGTTACTGGTGGAAGACCCGAAGCCTGAAAGACAGGGGTGAAAGCAGGTGCTTCCTAAAGGCCTCTCTAGCGGAAGCTATGCTGCTCTGTTGACTTGGCACCACCCCTGCTTGGTGGCCCAGCTCCTCCCAGGGGTTCTCCCAATTGTCCTAACACCTGCCCAACAGCCCTGGCTCCTCCTACAACCCTACTTCCTCAATGGTGGTAACAGCTCGCTGCTCTGCCAAGCTCTGGGTTGCTTCACTGGGTCCCATTTGGCTCCTCGGTTCTGCCATTATCCATGTAACCAATTCCCTGCACCAAGCCCCTCAGTGTGAAGTATCTACAATGGTTCAGTTTTTGCTTTTGCTTTTTTTTCTGGCAAGTGTCTAACTAGAGAGAGAGAGAACTCTACACATATTTTAGAAACAAGAAAGAGGAAGGTCTATTACTATCTATTTTTCCATTGCTTAGGGTGTATTATTTTTTCATTTTTGTCTCTCTTTATAAATAGCTTTATGGAGCAAACAATAAATCAGAAAATATTTCTTGAACAGTTACTTTCTATAGTGTGCTCTCGTAATAATTGTCTAAAGAACAATCTGCGAGGACAATTGCTCTCAGCTCAGTGCAGTTGCAAACAAATGCAGTTGAACCTGATAAAGGCAGATGAAGGTTGAACTTTCTAGACTCTGGCTCTCTTCCTAGGCTTTTAAGATGTCTGTGCCATTCCCTTTTACGTTCAGACTTCAGAGTGGAGGCTGGAACATTAATGCTGCCCCCTAGAACCTTCCACGTCCTGCCCAAGTGCTTCACTGACCACCGTGAGCTCGGAAATCACCACAGGAGCAAGTTAGACCACGGTTGTGGCAGAGTGTACTGACAGTGCAGGTCCATAATGGGCATTTGCCCATCTGTTGTATAGTTAGGTTTTTTTTTCTCTTTTAATAGAGTCGCTTTAAAGGCATTACAGCAACTGAATGTCCACACCTAAGGGGCCTTGGATGGCCTCATTAACAGGAGACTCAAATGTCGCCCTTACTTCAAACACTCCAAGAGAGATAGAAGTGTATTTTCTATCCTTCAGGAGATGCCCTTTAGGTCTGGATATATTCGTAATGACCCTGCTTTAATAACTATGGTTTTTCTAGGTCTAAAGTACTAGAGGTGCTCAAGCAGGAAGTTTTTCTGATGAACTACAGGAAAAGACATCAGAATTTCAAAGCGTAACAGAAGTAGTACAGACTAGACTTAGAGAGTCCTTTAGAATTTGCAAAGTACTTTCATAAACAGTAGCTCGGTCTTTGCTGTGGGTTTTGAATGTTATTCTGACAAAGACTGATGCAGGCCTGGAGGTGCTGTCCTCAAACAAATGATTTCAGAATTCACATAAAGTAATATTTTAAGTACTCTCTGCTCCTATACAGGCAAAGACATTTTCTTTTGATATGAAAGTTGTTATCTTTCAGAGAAACCCTTTATAACATACAGTTGAGAGCTAATCTTCTTTGATAGTCACGAGCTGGGGTGGGGGAGACATCAGCCTTCCTGATTACGGGTTGGAAGGACATTTTCAAAATTATTTGCCTAGTTAAGCAGTTGACTCCTTTGCATTCATAAGCTTGGTCTTATCAAATAAGTATTCTCCCTGTGTCTCTTGGTGCTAAGACTTTTTACATTGTCCTAGTTCAATGGGGATATGCATATTCTAATCATGGAGACAAGCAAACCCCATGACATGTATAATCTCAAAACTGTGCTACTTTATACAAGGAGTCTATTTCCTTTTTTCTTATATAAGAGAACTTCCTTTTTTAAAAAAAAGATTTTATTTACTTATTTGAAAGAGAGAGACAGCATGGGTATGAGAAGAGGGGAGGAGGCAGAGGGAGAAGCAGACCCTCTGCTGAGCAGGAAACCCCCCCACCTCAATTCGGGGCTCAATGCTAGGACCCTGAGATCATGACCTGAGCCAAAGGCAGATGCTCAACCAATTGAGCCACCCAGGCACCCCAACTTTCACTGATCTTTGTTGTTGTTTTACTCTTCTGATCTCAGGGTCACACCTAGGTGAGTCTGTCTAAATTATCATAAAATCCTGACATCTTCATAAATGTAAAAACAAACCCGAACTTGCTTTAGACCTTTTGAACCCAAGAATTCCACATTATTAGGTACCATTTCACTGTAGAGTAACTGGGTTCTCCTTCTTATACATAAACGAATACCCTCACTAGATTCCAACACTCAAAATAATAGCAGTACAGTTCATTCTAATTCTTCTGGAACATCTACTATTCCCAACATTATTCTAGGGGTGATGATATAAAGGAAGACATTGTCCTTCATAAAACTTCGGTCTAGTGGGAGAGACAGATTATTGAGCTCTTCACTTTTAACAGAATAGACTACTTGTAACTCTAGTGTTGAGGGACAAGCTAAAGGTTTTCTGAGTAGTAATAATGATAGTAATAATATTTGACATTACTATATGTGTATATAGAAGTACATATATAGTACACACATATAGTTATATACATGCTTACAAATATACGACATATACTAATCTTTTCTTTAATTTCTAACACAGAACAATAAATCTCAATAAATATTTCCTTAGTTAATAAATGAAAGAAATGTGATTTGAAGACTAAAAGAATTTTTGTGGTTTCAGTAGGTCTCATTTCGAACATCATGGGGAGTTCAAATTCATGTGGAAATAAAGATACGCGGGCCGAAGAATACAGATTGTATTTTATTTAATTTTTTATCTCCAGTAGCACTGCACATAGCAGATATTTAGTAGAAGGTTTTTTGAGGAAACAGATGAATGAATAGATGGAGTAAGGCCTTAGATGAGAAGAGCAATGAAGGAATGATTCTCACCTGATGTATGTGTAAGGAATAGGGGGCTAGTCTAGAAAGGCTGCAGACTGGAGGTGATCATTGAACTTGGTTTTGAGGATGAGGGGCTTTAAGGCATAGAAGAGGAGACAACCGGTCAAGGAGGCAATATGAACAAAGACAAGGGAGAGTGAAAGAACGTGTCTTCCCTTTGGGAAGCTGGTGGTAATAACGGCTCTTCCTTGTCGATGAGAACATGATTTCTTTCTGTGACATCATTCTCCCATCAAGGAGGACAAGAAGCCCAGTCCGGTTTTCTAGAAGAGGTCATTTCTCCCCCATTTTACTTCCCCAGCTTATTTGATTCTCTGTTTGGGAGAAAGGCAGCGTAAGAAATGTCAGAGACAGGACGGATGAGAAGCCTACTGTTCAGAATTGTTCTGGGGCTTGCCCAGGCTCATCCAAGCCCCTTGATTCCCTATTTCGCTTCATTCTGATGGGCCCCTGTGGAGATTCAATCCAAAATTCTTCAGACTGTTGCCCGAGTTTGAATTTGATACATCTCAGCAATCACTGACTGAATCCTGAAGGACTGGATCGAGTTGTTAAAGTATCAAAAAAATCCCTTTCTTTCTCTAAATTATTTGTAGTCAGTCCAAAAGGAAAAAAGAAAACAAAATCCTAGTGCCAACCAGGCTTGCTTCCCAATGGGTCAAACTATTTTTAGACAGTTATTTACAACAGCATCCTGTGAGTTTCCATTTCGTAACAAGCATGAAGTTAACATTTTTAAGAGAAAGAACAATTTCACTAGGAAAACAGCTAGGAAGAAAAGATACTTAACCTTCTAATAAAATAGTCATGCTGCAATCTCAGCGGCTCATAAAACATTTATAACCTACAGCCAGTAAAGTCTGGAACAAGAGATTTAAATGTTGCCGCTTGATGGAACGGAGAGATGTCCACTATAAATATCACCCCCAAGTACGTGGTCTGCAGTGGAGTGCAGGGAAAGAGGTCTCCTGGTGGTAGCAGGTGTCTATTTTGCAACTGGCCAAACACTGGGCTGCTTCTGCCATTTTTCTTGGGCAACCTAGAACTGAAACATGAAATGGGGTGGGTGGGGAGAGAAGGAATTAAGCTGGGAAGGTCGTCCCCGCTCACCTGGGTCACAGCTTCAGTGAGACACTATGCTTCACACGCCAATAAGAGTGACACGGCCAAGCTTCAGAGGCACACCCAGGCCAGGCCACACCTCACTCATGCTATGAAGCTCTTCCTGCTTCATAGTATCCCCGCGGCTGTGGGAGATGGGGAGGAAGGAAGGGTCATGCGCCAAGTTCTCCAGAGGTATGCTCTGTGTGAGCGTGCAAGGGGAGGGCGAGAGCTGGGGAAGTGCTGAGTGGTTCCCATTTGCTTCTCACTTGGGACTACAGCTGGGCACGCATTAACAGGAACAATCCCTATTTAAAAACCTAATTTGTTCATGTATGCTTTCGATCTGGGGATTTGTTTTTCAGTTCTGGAAAACTCCCAGCTATGCTAAATATCTACCACGTCCTTGATTCTCCATTCTGGAACTCTTCCATTGTACCTTTGCGGAAGCTTAAGTCTGCCCTCTTCTGTCTCCTGTTGTCGATCTGTTCTGTATTTTGAGTGAACACCCCAGCATGCCATCCAATTCATTAATGGGCTTTGATCATCTAGAGTAGTGTTATTTTTTCTAATTATAGTAGTGATAGTTTTCACTCCCAGGATTTTTTCCTGGTTCTTTTTCATATCTGCTTTCATTTCATAATCCCTTCCTATAATTCATTATTTTGGGAGGTATTTTTTTCCTTTAGTTCATTGGGAGATTTAAAGTGTTATTTCCAGGGCACCTGGGTGGCTCTCAGCAGGGAGTCTGCTTCTCCCTCACCCTCTCCCTCTGCCCTAACCCTCCCCCCTCAGCCGTCCTCTCTCTCTCAAATAAATAAATAAATAAAATCTTAAACGAAGTAAAGTTTATTTTCATTCTTTTAGGAACAAATTCCTGATTCGTTGAGTGATTTGGCCCTCAATCATAGCGTGAGTTTCTTTTCTACATTTGAAATTTGTAAGCAGGGGCGCCTGGGTAGTTCAGTGGGTTAAGCGTCTGCCTTCAGCTCAGGTCATGATCCCAGGGTCCTGGGATCGAGCCCCATGTCAGGCTTCCTGCTCGGCGGGGAGCTAATTTCTCCCTCTCCCTCTGCTGCTCCCCCAGCTTGTACTCTCTCTCTCTCTCAAATAAATAAATAAATAAATTTTAAAAAATAAAGTGTTATTTCCAGGGCGCCTGGGTGGCTCAGTTGGTTAAGTGTCGCCCTTCAGCTGAGGTCATGATCCCAGGGTCCTGGGATGGAGCCCCGCATCAGGCTCCCTACTCAGTGGGGAGTCTGCTTCTCCCTCTCCCCTGGTTTGTGCTCTCTCATGCTCTCTCTCTCAAATAAATAAATAAGATCTTTAAAAAAAATAAGATAAATTTGTAATCATCAAGCCACCTTGACTGGAAATTTCCTTTCGTTGGTGTCCTTGCCCCTCTTCTCTTGGCCTCTTGTTGCCTGCGAAGTTGTGCTTACCCCTCACCTGGCCTAGGCTTTCGTTCAGAACCAAGCTGTGCGTGGATGTGAGCGGCTGGGGTGTCTTGTTTACCCGAGGAGTGTTGATCTCACTCCTCAACCAGCATCCTACTAGGCACAAGCTCTGACTGGAGGCCCTAACTTTTCCCTTGTGCCACCCCAGGCAGCAGCTGGTTATTGGTCACAGCTCCAGGTCATAGCTGCGGGTTTTCCTACATCCTATTTCTAGGCAGGGCACCTTGCCCTGGCCCTCTGTATCATACAGCCAGTCTGACTCCAGCCCAGAAGTTCATGGTCTGTTCCCTTCGCCCTTTGTCTCCTATCTCAGAATCTATAGCCAGTTTCCTATTCTAGCCCCCAGAATTCTAGAACCCCCATCATCCCTCACTGTCTTATTTCTGGACCACAGAGATGCTTTCTTGATTTTGAGAGTGGTTATGTACTTTTAACTTAGAAAATATTTCTTTTTGTTCTCTACATGAAGGAAAAGGAATGTGAATTTCCACTTGTACCCTATTCCATCAACTTAAGCAAGATTTGTGAGACCTCCTTTCCAGATTTCAAAATGATTTTATATCCTTACCAAGGAGTGCATACTTTGGAAGTTTCAAAGAATGAATGAACGAATGAATGGATGGATGAATACAGGTCGGGTCTTTTTCTTAATTGGAATCCTTTGTCTTTCCTCAGTCCCCATTCTGATGATTCCATTCTGAGGTCAGCCAGAATTGCTCCCTCTAAAATCGATGATTGTTCAACTCCCCTTACCTAAGTCCTGCCTTTTCCTGGCGCTGCTCCAGACTACTTGTTTAAAACAGTACGAATTATTATTGTTTTGTTTTAAAAGTGATAGGTCCTAAAAAATAAAAATAAAAAAATAAAAGTAATATGTCCCATTAAGATGACAATACAGACCCATATAACAATTCAGTAAAATATAACGATTTTTTTTCTCATTAAAACTAAACGCAGTAAAATATAACGATTTTTTTTCTCATTAAAACTAAACAGCATAGTTGTAGGAAATTTAGTAAATACAGATTAGCACTCCGAAAGGATCAAACCATTAAGAACTCGGCTGTTGAGAGCCACTTAGTTATTAACATTTTGGAGTATAACTGTCCACCTTTCCTCTCTGGCTCTAATGTGCCCACACTTGACTCACCTTGAATCATCTTGAATTTGCAACATTAACCTACTGTTTCTGCAGTGAATTGTGAATGCACTCCTTCAGTGCCAAGATGGTCATCAGATGTGGGCTTCAGCCACAGGACTGCAAACATGGCTACATTACAGGACTTTTGTCTTTTCTTTTCTTGTTCTGAGGTAGAAGTTAGGAGGTGAGCAGATTCGGACTTATCTTCAAATGTGGAAATGTCCTGCTGATTTTGTTGCTAACATCGCTGAAGCAGCTAATTGTGATGAACATACAGACAGAGAAGTTACTTCTCAGAGGACTGAGGTTCTTAGATGGGGGGAAGCCTAGGCTGTGTTTCCTTTTGGGGTCTCTGCTTTCCTAGTCCTCTGTGATCTCCCTTCTCTGTTAGGACCATCTTTAGCTGCCTCTTGTTTCTGGTCAAACTCCTTCCAGAAAACAGAAATGGCTGTGCTCAGCTAAAAGGATGCCACTTTGGGCGCCTGGGTGGCTCAGTGGGTTAAGGCCGCTGCCTTCGGCTCAGGTCATGATCCCAGGGTCCTGGGATCGAGGCCCACATCGGGCTCTCTGCTCAGCGGGGAGCCTGCTTCCTCCTCTCTCCTCTCTCTCTGCCTGCCTCTCTGCCTACTTGTAATCTCTCT